>JASXSY010000720.1:0-63303 GCA_034509805.1 Sipha maydis | reverse complement strand
TTAAAATAATAACAACTAGGTTAAAGGAAACTTAAATGTCTATCATTTTCAAAACTTCGGATACGGTACAAACAAAAATTACTATTTTTTCTAATCTAGTAATGATATTAACCCTTTGAAGCATGGTGGTATAAATAATATACCACTTAAAAAAAAAAAATCTCTTACTCTTGCATGGTGGTATATATTTAATACCACCATCATATCACGTTTAATAAGTTGTAAAATTAACCGGTAGATGGCAGAATCATCAAAATTTTAAAACGTTATCGTATAATCAATATAATCTTATAGATTTTCACTTATCATATTTTTGTTTTACAGAAATATGATAAATTAATCATTCAACTATTTTATTTCATGTTTGTCTTGTTAAATAATTTTACAAAACATCTAATGAACATTTCCTATTTGATAGATAATTGTTTTTCTTAAATGCAATTATTAAAAAAGTGATTTATTGGTGGTATAGTATATATACCACTGTGCAAACAGTGTATAATATCCATATAAGTTGCTATTGTTGTTATTTTGTTTGTATGCAAAACAAAAATTCTTCATCTAGTGTAATTATGGCATATAAATTGAATGATGGAGATATAGTTGATTGCTTGTTTGATTCTGATGCTGAAATAAGTGATTTACCATCAGATAATAATAGTTTTGTTGATGACTCTGATGTCGATCCTGACTTTTTACCAGGTCCATCAGTAAATAATAGTCCTTTAGTTATACCTCCTAGTAGCTCTGATAGTGATCTAGAAGAAGAAATACCTATTCCTAGTCAGTCTAAGAAAAAAAAATTAACACATAAATGCAAAAAAAATGTAAAAAATGCTAATATTTCTCAACGTTTATCTAATGTTATTTCTAATCAGTCTGATACACATAATTAAATAAACCACATATTTCTCCTGAAGTTCGATTCCAAAGTTCTGTACATCAGCCCACCCGTGGGACATTAAGAAGATGTGGACATTGCAGCACAAAAAAAAGTCAAAAAAGAACAGAATGGCTGTGTGCAACCTGCAATATACCACCATGTTTAGGGAAAAATAGGAATTGTTTTGCGCTATTTCACCAAAAATAAATTAGTTTTATTCAATTTATTTTGTTTTTATATATTTTTATAACAAGTTGTTTTTATTTTGTTTAGTAGACGATATTTTCATTTATATTTTGACGAGAAGTCAAATGATTTTAAGTTTCATTTATGTTAATTTTTAATTTTGTGTTGTTTATATTAAAAAAGTTTATCATAACTATTCTATTAACATGATAATAATAAAAAGGTTTATCAATCAATATTAATAGTGTTGATTTATGTTATAATATTTAAAAATAAAGAAAATAAATGTATAATATACTTAAATACGTATCATAAAAAAAATTATGTTATACCTAATATAAAAGGTGGTACATGCATGGTGGTAAGTATGGTATACCACCTTTTTTTCTAATGAACAATTTAAAAAACTATTTTTTTACTATTTTTTTTATAATATGGTATTGTAAAATAATAGGAAACAGTCACTTAAATTCAAGAAATCAGAAATAAAAAATCCTGTGCTTCAAAGGGTTAATTAACAATCTACTCAGTGGCACATAAAGGATTTTTGAGAGCACTTGCAGCTATATAAAATTTCATCTTAGATGGGTACCTGATCTATTACCTACTGTGGTGGTATCAAGAGCAAGATTTTATTCTTATACTATCAATTAAACAATACACCTAATTTATTTACTCCAATACACAAGTATTATATAAGTTCGAAATGACTAGTATATGTAACTAAAGTCTCTCGGCTCTCTACGACACCCGTTGATCTTGACAACCACCGCTTCAAGAACACATGCAATTGTGTTACTTTAATAAAATATAAAATATTAGAAATAAACAATAACTATAAATATATTATATACCATGCTAGTATAAATTTTGTACATCTATTAGAACAGTGTTTATTTCAAGAAATGTCCGGAGGATGTTGGGGTGAAAAAAAATGTATTTATTTTATAATTATTTACTTCTATGGCATACCGCATACCACATACCTCTTAAGAATGTAAGATACTCCCCCCAGCAGTGGCATAATTTGGGGAGGGGGGGGATCAACTCATGCATTTCCCACAGTCTAGAGTTTAGCTATTCCAAAGTCGGCATATGATCAAAACATAAATAAGTATATATTTATATATTTTATTAAGTCACGAATTGACAAGTTGTAAATCAGAATAATTCGCAATTTTAAAAATTAAGCATGAGGCCACAAACGACTAGTCTCTGATACCATACGTGTATTTAAAACGGATACCTATGTACAAAGTAGGTACTAATCATTATATTTTTAAACTAATTTGACGTCCCCCTCCTAAACTTTGCTAAAACGAACAGTTTTATCGGCAATTTTTGCAATTTATAGACTATTATAGAGCAAGTTTTTTTTTTTTTTTACACAAACCCTTCCCCGTCCCTCTATTCGTATGACAGTTGACGCAAAACTAACTTTGATTCGGTAAAATAATAAAAGCATGCCGATTGCCCTACTCTAGAAAAAACTTAAATTACGTCACAGCCCTCGGGATAGAAGGTCTGATATAAACACTGCATTAGAATTTTCAGACGATTTTCTATTTCATTTTTACAACAAATGAGGAATTAGAAAAAAAAAATAACAATTTTAAATCTTACATAGAACGAATCACCCGTACGCATATTATACGTATCATTATTTGTATCAACGGAACAATGGATCTCACTGAAAATGCTCGAGTGGGGGCCCATGAAAACTTGTCTGACGATTTCGAGCCCTTGTATGATTTTCCATAATTGGTTTACTATGAGAAACTTGTAAGGCCAATAAAGGGCAATATTTGACACTATACAGTTATACAATTTATTATATATAGTTCCCATTTAATATTATGTCTGCTATGTATTTGAAACATAGGTACTTTAAAACAACGGTTATTTCGAATATAAGATATAATATAACAATAATGTAGGTACCTAGATAGGATTTAGATAAATGTATATACATAAATTAAAAATTTGATTAAAAAAAATAATCAAAATCATATTACATTTTTTGTATTGAATAGTTATCACAAATTTTGATTCACAATAGATTTATTAAATGTGCATAATCCATAAGCATAGCACGTATAAAATATAATTTTTAAGTGCTTCCTTAACTGAGAAAAAAAAGACTGCAAATGCATCTGCGATAAAATAAAATAGTTCGCATTATTTATGTACACCCCAATGTATACATATTAATATGTATATGCTCAAGTACCTATATTATTATTACTACTGGAAACGTTAGTACGTTTTCGTTTCCATTACTCTTATGTTACTTGGCATCGTTCAGCTGCGTAGCTAGACTTTAATGGTTTTAAATTATACTTAATAAAAACAATATTTACGGGAGGTTACAAAATTAAATAATTTATTCAAATTGAATAAGGCTTTTAGTAACAAAACATTTATTATTTTCAATTTATTATTGCGTGGACTAAAATTGAATAGCTTTTGAAACAAAATATTTTAATATTTTTAATATTGAAGATGTGCTTACACATTGACAGTAATTGATAACGATAACATATTATGTTCTCAATAATAATTCAATATAGTGCACAGGAAGATAATATAATATTATTATAACATTATATTATTTGTTTTTATTTATTTTTTTTCGTTCATAAAACAATTTAGTGTACATAGTTTTTAAATGTATTGATTTATTAAAATTCAATGCAATATAAAGTGCTTATAAATGAATTACCACAATTACGTGTACATTGAAGAATTTTTATTCTTAGACATAAATTCACTTTTGTACCTCTATAATCATAAATCGTATTAATATTTTCAAAAAATCACTAGGTTATATATATGTATATATATATATATATTATAGTTAATAAAAATATAAATTGGGTTTCAACAATTTAATAAGATAATAATGTTTACTTAATGTATCAAACTTATTTAAAAATATTATATTATTACAAATGTATCTTAATATTTTCATAAATAGTTTCTAATAATTACAATAATACAATATAATAGTATTTGATTTGCATTTACATAAATATCGTGTGGGCTTTATTTATTTAAGCAAAATTATAAATCACTAATTTGCTTTACTGAGTCATTAAGGTGACTATCAGAAAAAGAGCGGTCTTCATAAGTCTGAGTTTCCATAAGTTCATCTTTGCCATTTTCTCCAACATTTTCTTGACTATTTGGTCGATTTTCCATTATTTCTTGTAAGTCAAAATCCATTGAATTGTTTGTAATTTGATCAGCTATCAAAACATCAATATTTTTATTAAATAATAAGAAATATAAAGTAGCATCTAAACTTTATATAGGTGTAAAGTATTCATAGCATGTTTAAAACAGATAGGTTAATATTAATAAAACTAAAAATATTATTAGATTACAACTATTATACAGTAAACAATAAAATAATTTGGATAAATTAATCAAATTTTTGTATCGTGTTAATAAATCAATATCTAAGTATTGTATAAGTAACTTATAAATAACTGAGTCATTTTTAAACATATTGAATGAAAAGTAATAAAAATTGATTCTATTACTATTGCATTAATTAAAAAAAAATATTTTTCATAATCATTAAAGAATTCTCAAGATTTTATTTTTATTTAAATCTAAATAAATGGAAGAAAATTCAATCAAGTATAATTGATTATTCAAAATAATTGCTAAAACCATGATTTTTAATTTATTTCTTATTAATTTTACAATGCAATTTGCACTAAATGCTAGATATTAAACACTTTATTAATATAGAGTAAAGATTAAAATTTAATTACATTGTGTATAAACACTATCCTCCATCTCTATTTTTCTAGATGCTTCTAATAATTCTGCAGCTGTTGTTTTGATATCTGACTTACGTATGTTTGCACCAAAAACCTATTAATTAAAACATTATAAAATATTTATTATAGTAGTAATAATCTTTTGTCTTTACCATATCGTCTTTAAGTCTGTAGTTGGTTTGTAAAAAGTTAGAACGATCATGAGGAATTCGCAAACCACTAGAAGCTTTAACCATAGGTAATGGAACCCTATTTACTTCGCGGGCAGCTGCCATTAATACCTGTAATTAAAAGAATTAATAATACTAACAGATCATTATAATAAAGAAAATTAAAATGTAGTCTTCAATAAAATCCATTCCATGTACTTAAACCATACACTGAATTCCGCTTAATAAGACCATGTTGAAATCAATTCCATTTGTTTACATAAAACAGTACCCACAAAAACCAAAATATAAATATGCTCCCATTTAAATTGAATATTCTATTTAACATAAAACCTACTTAACCAACAATCAGTAACAATAAACTACTTGTTACCAATCTTCTGTTCTGACTCTTTAATTATGGCTTCATTAAGGGCCTAAAAATACGAATACCCTGGTTTGTTATCAATAAAGACAATAAGCATTAATAAAATAAAAACAGCCTGCTGAATCAAGTACCCACATAAACCAACATTGTATAGGCTTGTTAAAATATAGTTAGAATAGGGACCAGATAAATATACCAATATTAATTGATGGCCAAAATTAAAACAAAATCCTCTGTATATAAAATAATTTATACTAATATTTTTATATTTTAACCCAGTCAACATATTCATTTTTGAAAACATACTTATATTGATATTAAAATTGATATAATTCTAGTATAAAGAATATGAAAAAAAAAAGAATAACTAAATTTTATATTTTATTAATCTATAGCAAAAAAATAAAAACAACTTTATATGTACAATAAATAAATTTTGTATCGAAATAATCAGCATTATTTGGCAACACTTAACTAACTTAATTATTGATTATAATATCCTAAAAATATAGCTGATTAAAAAATGTCTACAAAAATGTTGTAATATTGTTGGTGTGTAGGCATCAAAACAAATTATAAGATATAATGTACACAGTTACATACCTACAACTTTCCTTTTCATCAATGGTACATGCAGATGATGGAACAATATATGGCTATAATTCATAACCAATAAACAATGATGAATTGCTTAGAAAAATCAACATTTTTAGATTCTAAAGTATTCCTAACAAAATCCATATAACAAAAATTGTTCTTAAAAAACAATGCTCATGTACAGCTACCTTTTTAATAATTGTATGTACTTATAAAAACAAGTCATTTTAGGTAAGAACTCTTGGTTAGTTAACATTGACAAATTGTCCATATAATAGTACAATAATGTATCTTACTTCACGGGAAGGAGGTCTAAAAAATACACCATCTTGAGCCAGTTGTATAGCTATTTTGACATCATCTACATCAACATTTTTTTTTTTAGCAAAGTTAGAAAATGTCTTGGCATCCTCCAATAGTAATGTTGTGTATCCTAGAAAATACGAAAAAAATTGAAAAAAAAATAAAATAATGTTACTTTTCCATTGCATTATTTACTATAGTTAAATTCTAAAAGATGATTTAGGACTTGTTGATCATAATCAAAAATTCCTAAATCTTTCATGATCGATGCAATAATTTGCGTGTCTTTGGGCATATGTTTTCCCTGAAAAGACGCCATATTTATAAATGAAGCCCTTGAAATCGATTTCTTCTTCGGTAACTAAAAATGTACAATAAAATTAAAGTGAAACACGGTACACAGACAGGTAGGCGGCAACGTAACAGGACCACAGAGAACAACTCGATGACCACGGACGTACGATTACCGTCCACTGATACTGTTTAGTTGTGTACTAAATTATCACGAACCAAAAATGATAAGACGATCTGATTGAAAGCGCAACGGTTCCCAAACTGCCTCGACACACTTCCCTTGGAGACGCCAGCACTTATTGGGGGGGGAGAGGCGCAAGGTATAATAAAAAATAAATTCGCTTAAATTTAAATATAATAAAAAATATGATTTTATTTGTTCGTGGGGACGCGATTAATATTTATTTTTTTTTTGTTTTGAAAATGCACAAACAAGTTTGCGAACCGCTTTCAAATGATTCGACTTCGGTATTTGTCGAGGATTCGTTGGACTGCGGTAGACGTCAGTCTGTCATGCGATTTGATTTCACTTGAACACTTATTATTACGAACGTCCACAACGGACATGATGATTTCAAGTCGGATATGTGAAGCGACAAGTCGATGATGTTTTGAAATTATACGATTTTTACGAATACATTTGCCCAACACAAGTAATATTATGTCGGCCGAGCGGGGAGGGGTAGTTGAAAAGTGTGTAACGTCTTTGGAATTTGGTTTGCCGCGCACTCGCGCTCGCGCACACGCCTAGCGTGAACGTAAATAAACACATTGTGAACACGAAACGTATTATTTACTGCGTGCGCGCGCCGAGATCGCGGTCGGGCGTCGATACTTCGTTAACTACGTTTCGAGTCGAGCAGCTGAATCGAGCTGTGTCCACGCGACGACAACGGTCTCTACGATCAGTTCGTCCGATCCTATACCGTTCCGATTACCGTCGGCAATCATGTCCACCACCAACCGTTTCATGCACCCGAGAAACATGTACCGCACGCCGCCCGACTTCAAAGAACTGGCCATGCATTACCCGGAATTCAAAAAGTACTCGGTCACCGTAAGTATCCGATCTGCTGGCATGTGCCGCGACCTAGTTGTGTTGTATATTTAATCATAGTGTTGGTCGGGAACGAGCTCAAATCGAATTATTCAATATTATCCCACTCTTATTACTATTGTTATTATTATTATTATTATTTATTATCATTAATATTTTTAAGATAAGAAAATCAATGAAACTCCAATTTTGATATAAACTGATAAGTTGGTAAATAATAATATCACGTATTGAATAAATAAATATATGAAGGTTTAATTCAAGACAACCCTTTTTTTTTTTAACCCCGCAATAGGCGCACCATATATTGTAACACTGATAGGCGCGTGGCGCACTTAAGTGCACCAGTCAATATTTATTTATTTTAATTTTATAAATATAATTAAGTATGTAAAATAGGTTCTATAATAATAATCATCATTATAATTAATAAAATATCTATTACTTATATATAAAATATCTATAAATGTGAAACATTATCAAATTAATTATCATCATCCACTGTGGACAAAATCATCGTCCGGTTCATTCAATTAAGTAGAAATTAAATGTTCCATATTATTTTAGCATACACCTTGTTCTAACAAAATAATAACGAAATATTGTACATATAATTGATATTAATGGAACGCACAACTGTACACTGCAGTAAACAATTGATAAAATTAACGATATTCACTTAACATAAATAGGTGCTTGGCGCACAATCGTGCACTGTCGTAAATAACTTATCAAACAAGTGGGAAAAAATAAGTACTAAAAATATTGCTATTCATTAAAAAAAAGCACCCTGACACCTAATATGAAGGTAGATTAAGTGATCCATTACAAAATATTTACATTCATATTACTATCAACAATTTACAATGAATAGCACACGATAGTTCACCACGCGTCTATCGCAGGGTTAATGCTATACTGACCAATAAATCCTTTTGCATACTTCCACCAAATTTCTCCATCGTGTCGTCCTATCGTTTTGAATTATCAACTTCTTAAATATCCTTCTTTATCTTGTCTAACCATTTCTGGCTAGGTCTTCCACTTGGTCGCTTTTTTGGGGGGTTTTTGATTAGAACATTTCTTGTAAAACTTTCAACAGCTTGCCAAATGTAAACAGCCCACTCCAAGCATTTTGCCTTCAGGAATAATCTAATATTCAGCTTGTTGAATAGTCTCTCCAGATCTTCATTTTTTTCTCCTCTCATAATCACCATTTTGAAGTCGAACAGGTGCGTGCATTTTCCGTAAGGTTTTCCTTTCAAAAGTGAGTAGTTTTCTTTGTCTCCTTGTGTTGTCGACCATGTTTCACATGCATACATTACTATTGGCCGTAGAAACAAAGTATAAAGTTTCTCATTTGTACCTTTGGACAATAGTCTAAAACTTAACATTTTATTCAATGCAAGATATACTTTATTTGCACTACTTATTTTTAATTGAATCTCAATATGCACATTATTTTTTGTGTTTATATTGACTCTAAGTACTTAAATTCATCCGTTCAAAGGAACAAGGACCCACTTTTAATGTTATTTTAATTTATATTCTATTTATAATTTATGAATTATTTAAGTACATAGGGCACTCATGTATTCATCTGTTAGTTGATTTTTTATTAAATTCTGAAAAAATTTGAATCTGAAAACAATGATAAAAAATTGACAAAATAAGCTCATGTTACTATTTTTTAAATGGTTCATTATAGCCTTATTATTTATTATTAAAAATTAGATGTAAAAATATAATAATTATTTCTGTTTCTTCATCATTTTTTATGTCCATTTTTCCATCTCTGTTTAATACATTTAAATATAGAAAATAATATTATAAACATATTATAGTGATATTCTTTGCTTTACTTTAAGTTTATAATATGAAATTAGTTATGAACACATGTTTAATTTTATATCTTTTAGATATAATTCTTAATTTATTTACCCATTTTATATTTTTTTATTTTTAATATTAAATTGCTATTACATTGTGGATTTGAGATACATATAAATACAGAAATATATATTTTATAGTAAGTATAATCATTGACTAGTATTTATAATCAATGGTATAATATAGATGAAGAGGGTTTTATAATGTGCCTATGGACAAGCTCTAAGAACATCTTTGCTGCTATGGTGACTGTTATTCAAAAAAAAATTAAAATATTATATCTTTGCAGGGATTAAATGGAAAAATTACTTTTGACTTCAAGAACCAGGAAGCTCTTAGACTGTTATCTACTATACTATTGAAGAAAGACTTTGATTTGGACGTTGAGTTACCTGTTGGAAAACTGGTACCCACTGTTCCATTGCGGCTAAACTATTTGCTGTGGATTGAGGATTTGTTTAACTTGAACTATGATAATAAGAAGAAAATAAAAGGAATTGACATAGGTAAGTTACATAGTTAAAATTAATAGTTAATATATGATTGACATGAACTTTTAATAGAAACAAAAAATATAAAAACCCGCGCTAAAAGCTTCATAGATTAATGTCCATGAAATATTATTTAATAGCTTTTTAGCATTATTAGCTTAAATTATATACATTTCAAAAAATGTTTTATTATATTTGTAATCAAATTAAGTTCTTGAAGTTAATCTGGAAAAGTAAAATTAGCCCAACAATAATAATTTTCAAAAGGTTTATAAAGACAACATTCTTAACGAGCATTAATAATTTAAAAAAATAAAAACTTCCATAGTTAATGTTTTTTAATACTATACTATACTAATAAATGTTTGAGAAATCCTAAACTTATTCTTCTAATATATTGATTGTTATGTATTTATGAAATTTGCTCCAACATATAATCATAGATTGTGAATGGTGATTTTACCAAAATCAATATTTTAAAACAATTTATTGCCTCAAATACTTAAGGATGTTCTTATTATAAATTCAATTTTTAATTTAAAATAAATTTTAACATATCTAATATAATAGGTTATATTTATTATAATTTAATTTATTAAACAATTCATTTCCAGGCACTGGTGCATCATGCATTTATCCATTGTTAGCAGCAAAAAAATTTCAATGGTCAATGGTTGGTACTGATATCAACAAAGATTCTATTCAAATTGCAAATAAAAATATCGAAAAAAATAATTTACAAGATTTAATTCAAGGTAATTTACCTATGGTAAATAAAATTAAAAAAATTTTATTAATTTTTGAATTTATAGTTCTAGAAGTATCTGAATGGGATAGCTTATTGCCAGTAGCAGCAAATGAACATTATGACTTTTGTATGTGTAACCCACCCTTTCATAAATTTTCAAATTTAAATTCTGATGATGATTCAAACAGTGGCAAAGGAGTACCTTGTGAAATGTATACGGTTGGTGGCGAAGTAGAGTTTATCCAAAAAATTATTCGAGAAAGTGAAACATTAAAGAATTCAATAAGGTAATAAAGTAATATAGTTTATTATAGTAAAATCTATTTAATGTGGAAATCATAAGATGGGTAGAACTGTTCAATACATACAAATATCCATACCTAATATCATTGGTTACAAATATTTATAATCAATGCTTATGTAATTTAGTAGTTATGTATTTTTTTTTTTTTATGGCATTATTTACTAATAAAAAACCTTAATATCTAAAATCATTTTAATATAAAATTAAAATATTTAGGTTTTGTTTTCTATTTATCAAGGTTTGATCTATCGATCTTGACTGTTTATACTAACATGTAAACTACAAACAATTTGAAAACTGACCAATTTAAAAAAGTATTATTTGAATTTATATTTTTGGATACTGTTTAGCATATATATTTAAGGTACTATTAATAATAATGTTAACAGCATTTTAAATTTGTTTAGCAATGCTGATTTAAAAACTATGTGAAAAAGTGATACAGAGTAATGACACCAATGGGTATCATCAACAACAGTGAATATACAAATATGTTTGGTCATAAATTCAATGATTATTAATCGTCAATTTATCTATCTACACTGAACATATACTACACATTGATTTCCATATTTAATAAATTTTTATGTATTTATATTTTAATTAAAATTGTATTTTAATAAATTTTTTAATAGTATTTATACCTCAATGGTTGGTTATAAGTCATCATTAGGTCTTCTAAAAAACGAATTAGAATCAATTGGAGCATGTGCAATTGCAAGAGCTGGTTTCTTTCAAGGTCAGACTGCACGTTGGGGTATTGCTTGGACATTTCAACCAGATATCAAATTACAAGATTTTATGCCCAATAAGGAATTTCAAAAGATGAAATCTCAAATTAAATTAAGACCTCCAGTGTCTTTTCCTATTTCAGATTCTTACGACTCTTCTACTGCTTTGGCAAAATTAACTAAATTCCTAGCTGATCTTAAGGTAAATTAGTATTTATTTTGTTATTAAAAGTATTCTTATGTTGTTTTCTTTTTTTCATCAGATGTCAGTATCGTTGTTGAAATCTGAAAAAGATGAAAACATCTTATTTCAAGCTGATATTAAAGCTTATGAAAATACTTGGACTCATCAAAGACGAAAAAGGCGTATGGAACAACAATCAACTGATAATAAACGTCAAAAAACTAACGATAATTCACACACTGAATCTGATGAGAAAAATGTTGAACAAAACTTGGAAACATCTGCAGATGTCAAAGCATTATTCGCTGCTACTCTAGTATTAAGAAAAACAGACGATACACTATGGATAGATATGTTACACCTTGATGGGAATAGAGATAATTCATATCAACTCTTTCAGTTTTTAAAGAATAGATTTGTATGATGTAAGTTGTATGTAATAAAACACGGATAATATAATGCTTAAAATTAAATAGGTTTAATGTGTATAACAAAATATTAGTGTACAGTATAATAGTTATGATACTATATAAATAATTTGGTATATTCTTATAAGGAAAAAATAAACAAAAAAAAGTACATAGATAAAATAAGTTAATCAACTGATTAACAAATAGGTGTAAGAATTGACTCAAACAAACAGTCCGCATATTTTGTACATAGCAAACTGTGATGAAAAGACTACCAAAAAAATGAAAAAATTAAATATGAACACGTTTACACTTTTCTTTCCATTCACATTTTACGAGATCATATATAAAGAGCTTATACAATGAAAATTATTTACTAAACTGCTACTATTTTACTAGGATCTACTTTGATACGTAGAAAAATTGTGTCATCTTTAGTAAATTGTCTTTTTTTTAAAAGTGTTTCATGTGACACAAATTTTGGGAAACCAAATCCAAGACTGTCTGGCTGCATACTTGGTCGTTGGAAATTCTCCCAAGATGGATCAGGCACAAAACTTTCAACAATGTTGCATGGCTGAGGAAAAATAAAGGTAGTTAAAATATTTGTATTTTTAATTTATATAATGTATATAACCACTAGAATAATATATTTGCACATTACAATTGTAAATTCATATTTCTTGTTTGTTATTTTTTTTTTATTATTATTATTATATATTTATATGTATATTTAGGTATTGTTTTTAATTTTGACTGAAATATATTTATTTTAATCGTAAGACATTTTCTTTAAAATTGATTTTGTGTGTATTTTTCTTTAATTTTTTTTTTTTTTTATGACATTTTAGTGGTACAAAAATATATAATTTTTGATTAAAATATATATTATTTTGGTTATTTCTATTATACAACTTTTAAAAAAGTACATTTGACTGTAATGTGCAAATATATACTTCATATTAGGTTAGGTTTATAAATATATACAATATTATTCAAATACACACCTTTTCACTTTGGTCAAATAAAGTAAATGCTACAGAATGTGAAAATGGCCACTTTAAAAGGGCATCAAATTCACCTGGCAATATTTTTATATAAACAGATACATGTGTATTTTCCCCAGACCCATTGCCGTTCAAAAACACCGATGCTTGCAACTTGTACCCAAACTGGCTGGTATAGAATGGCGAACTGATGAGTTCTAAGCCATCGCCACATAATTTGTGCCGACCTTCTTCAAGTTTTTCCAGTACATCACTGATTTTCCAAATCAATGTACCTTTAAATAATAAATTCGTTATAAGCAATTAATATTTTAATTTATGTACTATTGTAAAAAAAAGTTATTTTTACCTGACTGGTTAACAGCTAAATTATTTATCACTTTTTTCATGGATACAATTTGTTGTTGTTGTTTGGTCACCATTGAACACATCAAAGTTAAATGCTGTTGGCTTGATTCATCCATATGGGTATCCATTTGTTTTCCTCTTAAACCCTGTGATTGAAAATAAAAATGTTAGTAAAATAAAGTTGTTGAAATTTATATCATGTTACCTTGAATCGACAACCAACATCTTTGAAACTGCAAGATATTAACATGGAATTACATGCGTGTTTAATGTGGTGTTCTAAATCTTCACGGGCTACAGTAACTATTTTTAGGACAAGATAAAGGGAAACGTGGGCATGATGTTGAATGTGAATTGATAGTATCAGCCACAAACTGCCGTCCACAGTGGCGACAGGGTACCAATCTTTTTGAGCATTCTGTAACCTGGATAAAAATAATGTGTTGTTGAATTATACAAAGTATTATAGTTCAAAAATATTTTACCTTATGTTTGGCTAACATTCGTCTTGGAATTTTCACACCACATTTGGCTTCACAGTGGATTGGTTCTACTGGACAAGTTCTGCTATGCTCTTCACCAGCTGCCTCCCCTTTCATTTCACCA
Organism: Sipha maydis; assembly: GCA_034509805.1. Taxonomy (NCBI): domain Eukaryota; kingdom Metazoa; phylum Arthropoda; class Insecta; order Hemiptera; family Aphididae; genus Sipha; species Sipha maydis. Next base: position 48,936 of record JASXSY010000720.1, on the reverse strand, counting down.
TTGCAATGTTCACATTTGATGACACGTTCAATGCAAGTATATTTTACATGATCGTCCATTAAAATCCTGGCAATTTGAGCTCCACAGTGATTGGTGCAAGGTAAAGCATCATATTTACATGTTTGTAAGTGTCCCTGTTAATTGTAATGGAAATGTTTATTAACTCCAATAATTATTTTAAAAATACTATTTTATTGAAAAAAATATTAATATTAATTTTAATGGTTAGTTAGATATAAACTTACTTTAAGCCGTCTTAGCTGATCACTCCATTTACAACCTTCTTTATGGTGAATGCAATAGACAACGGAGCTCATTATATCTTTATCTTTTTCACAATCAGAAACCTGAAAAATAAAGTATTGTTAGTTATGCTGCTTTGTTTCAAAAATCAACTAAACAATAGAAAATTATAAATATCCTTTAATAAAATTCAGTATAAAATAATAAAAAAAAAACTACCTAATTTGTAATTTATTACAGTGAATAGGTTAGGTTAGGTTACCTATGTATATGTAATTAATTATATTTTAATTTAATGAAAAATCGTATAAGATAAAAATTTTTGTGAATTTAAAATGTCAAAATCAACAATTAACATTAATTTATCTAATATCTATGCATCCAAAATCTTAAGAGTTCCAATAGTAATAATAATAATAATAATTTCTGTTAACAATGAATCAAAACCATAAATACATATTATTCAATAACAGAAAAGTTTATGCTTCCCACACAAATTCAACACATTTATTGTTGTACACGTCTGTTCACTATTATTAAATTTGTAAGACGTGATTTTCAACCAAATAACTTTAAACGCATTATATAGTAACTATTATATACTACGTACATTCGCAACGCTATACACCAATAATGTATTATACCCATATGTTTATAAAAAAAATCTGCACCGCCGATTACTTTATCTTCCCCCCCCCCCCCCCCCCCCCGTAAGAAGAGAAATTACACTCGCGTGCGAAACAATAGAACGCGTTTAAGAACATATGTGAGTTCTTTTATAGCCTTTACAATGGGTCAGCAATTATATATTGTAATACCATGTGTTTTGCAAGTTTGTACGTATCCTTATAATGATTAGGATTAACTAACGTTTTCTCATTCACAGCTGGATATAAATAAGTATCCGTATAATGTGTACCAAATATTTGGTTTACCTACATAAAGTCAAAGTTTCTCGTGAAACACGTGTTAAACCTGTGTATCGAAACGTATAATATCGAGTGGGATGATGTTATGGATGCGTAATATTGTCGAAATTTCGAATGTAAGTAATTATAAAACCTCGTTTATGGTCCAGTGACGACCACGGGGAAGGAAACCGCAGAAATCGATTAAACTGTTTAAGATTGATATAGGTTAGGTGGGTAGGAGGTAAGGTACATGTCGAGTTAGTTCTCATGGAAGTGATTGAATTACTACGCCTTCGACTGGTAAATGTTGGACAGCAGCTTCTGGTAATGCATCCCGATTCTTTTATTATAAATGGTTTTTTCCTTCTAGTTTCATATACAGGTGTTGTATACACATGTATATTGCAGGCTGTAATTGTTTAACATGTCGTGACTCGATCCGGATAATTTTACTATGCTTAACAACTTGTCTTGAGGTTTTTTCGTAGATTTTAGATTGGTGCGCGTTTCTCGTTATTTGAAAATGCATATTCGAAATTATACTTTTGAAATCGTTACACCAAAACTAAGAGGTCACTACACCAAAGTTCAATGCAGTAAAAAATACATTTTGAGTACCTACTACTTGATAAATAAAGGCATGTGCACATATAAAAATCGATATCACAATAAATTGTTCTATTACATTTTTAACGTCATGTCAAGGTAGGCTGAGCACCAAGATAAACCAAACCAGGTGTGATTCCTCTTGCCATACCTACTGCCACGAAAATAATAATATAATGAAAGGCGTTCGAACCGAAGGATATACGCTTCGCGAAGCTCAAGGGAGACCCCTAGAGTTCTGGTCAACAAGTCATTACACAAGAAGTTACGGTTGCCGAAACACACCTGTTCATCCGACGTCCACATGGACCTCCTGCGGGCTTTGGGGTCTCACTAAAATGCATCTGTAGGTTAAGTATGATTACTTTTAAAGAGGATTGACCGATTAATTAATACTACATACATAAAATCAACCGCTAATTAAGTAATAGGCACTTGATCAACATTTGTAATGGGAAAATACTTGAGTTTTAAGACCACACAATACGCGCCTTATATGATATATATGAATAATATATTATTTACAACGAAAACAACAATTTATACTCATATGTAATCCGATAATAATCAAAAGAGACATATGGTTTAGTAAATGTTTTAATTAATAAAACATGAAATGGCAAATTTCATTTGTGGCTTTTATTTAAATTAAATAAAAATAATTAGGCAAGTGTATAATAATTTAATATTAAACTATATGTAATTCAAATCGAAAGACCATGGAAAAATTTTTAAGTAACCTCTTTATGAACTGAAAACAAAACAAAAGATTTAAACAAAAATAAGATTTGAAAATTAAATTAAATTAGTTTTGAAACGTAGGCAAAATAATTAATTTCAAGCGAAATTAAAAGTTACATAATTTAAAACTAAATAATCGCACTTAGTGCCTTAAAAATATGTAGATAGTATATTAGTAATGAAACTAGTGTCTTATCTAATGTTTTCTTAAAAAAAAAAAAATGTTTAACCACTGTCATACCGTGTATGAGTAATAGAACACAATAAAATCAGAGATATTTATGCGCGTGTATGGTATATTCGAGATGTCGAGCGGTATTTTTTTGTATAGATGCGATCCAAGAAGATCATTAGTCAACTGGGAATAGAAACTGAGTAATTTTGACAGCACTAAAACATTCCTACGACAATCGTATCCAATTTTCCTTTAAGATTATTGTTGCTTAACGTACATAAATTATTTCTAAAAAAAATGCTTCAACACATTATATCTGACCTCCCGATAACATTTAAGTCGCACACATCACGTCATACTTTTATTATTATGAATTATTTAGTTCATACTAAATAAGTCTGAACAGATGTCCGTTCAGGAATTCCTATGTGCACACAGCCGATAGGGTCATATGCATCTCCCCCACATGTGTCGGGTCTGTGACAGATGCTTTCGAATAGTGATTAAGTGAATCCTCCCTTAGTTGGGGTCACGTTCAGTCGATTCAATTTTACTGCCGGTTTCGGTTTACAAGAAAAAAAAAAGCACTACAATATAATCTATACATTCGTTAAATATAATGTCTACAGACAACAGTAATACAAGAGGCTTTTTGTCAAATAGGTTGTTTTTTTTTTTTTTTTTTCATTAATACATTTGGAAAAAAAATAAGAATTCGACCATTATTATTATTACGTAATGAATGAATCATTATTCTAGGTATATGTTTCTGCGGCAACACATAAAGAATAACAATAATAAAAAAAACACTACTTTTATTTTGACATTTAGTTAATGTAGTGTTTCTTGTTATCCGAGTATATGATATTTTAAGCCTAACAAAAAAAAAAAAATATTAATTTTACTATAATATTTTTTTTCTTGTGTCTAAATAGTATCAACTCGATTTTAATTTATTGAAATGTTATTTAATTTATTTTTTTTAATAAATTATTTTATATAATTTTTTTAGATAAAATAATATCGAATATCTGTTGTAATTAATTCAATCCGACAATGGACTAAGTCAAAACATGTGGATATCATTTAAATAATAATACTCTCGCTCAAGTAAATTTTTATTTTTATGATTTTATGTATTAAATATTTATATCTTAGAACTAAATTAGTTTATGATTTATTATTTTTTATTTTAATAAAATCCAACTTCTAAGAAAGAAACTAATTAATAAAATATGATCGTAGTATGATCTATCTCAGAATTATTAACAATGGACTATATCATTGGCAACAATATTTACTCGAATATTTACGATTGGGATTTAAAAATGGTTTAAAGATATCATTGATAAAACTATTGAATTGCCATGAGGATTATATCCGGGAAATAAAATCACTAATAGCTAATACAAAATAATAAATATTAATAGTCATTTGTCGTGAATACTAAGTACTAAAATATACTTATATGAATAAACAGTTACACAGCTGATATCTATAATCTATGCATAAACAATAACACTGACGAATACTACGTTTTACATTATTTGTACTTGCGCTAAACCGAAAACATTTGTCTCGAAAAAGTTGCAGAACAAATTCTTTTATTGATGCTACGGAAATTCTTCAAATCTAATCTTCAACCAATTGTAAATTTCAAAATGCAATGTAATTATTTTTTTTTTCTTCTAATTTATCGTTGTTAGCGAGCGACTTCCTCTTTCGAACTTCGGATAGTTGGTTAATGCAATTAAAGGATGGACGGTGCATGAATACGATCATTAGGACACTAACCGAGCGAACGATGCGTTTTTCACAATACTACCGAATTAACCTACATTGCAAACGAAGCGTTGTTTTTTTGAATTTTTATTACTTCAATCAAAACCGTCGTACCGTACATAGAACACATTACACCGCGCTGTGCAATATGTTCATTTGCAAGGTACAACACACGTTGATTCACCCCCGCCCGTGACGGGGAACCGCTGCGTATAATTGCTTTCGAATTAATAGGGCGTCATTAATATTGCATAAGGATCTTTTATGATTCGCGCAGGAGAAATGGAACACACACATGAAGATGAATAGATAATAACGATATTGTGTAGGAACGGTGGCGGGCGACAACCGGTTGGTTATGCACGCGTAGTGTTGTTTATACACTATATTATCATTAATACTATGCGTTTTCGATGAGACGCAAAATGTCAAAAATACCCGTTAGCTATAGAACGCAACTTGGCCAGATAACATATTATACAACGACACCTCGCTTCGATAATGAGTTTATATCGGACTACTCTGCCTATTAGATCCCTAACACCGCAGGTTCTTATCAACAGGTATATTATTTATTATGTTAATCGATACACGTAATAGTAGTATTAGTAGTACCTAGTAGTAAAAGGTCGTTAACAATAAACCCCGTAGAGGGCCAAAGAGATACACCGGACATCCTGTGAAATGATTAGTGTACAACCCTGTACCAGAATTTGAAATTTTTACTCCGTTGTCACGGTCATTCGGCCTATTCGACGGTTTTTAATTTCGACAAACCGCAAACGGGACGGGGGTGGATCAGAAATTCGATACATTTTCGTCATCGTTACGTGCGCAATACTATACGCATTAAAAAAAGCCGTAAAAAAGGCCCCGTACGGTTCCCTCTGTATACCGACAACGCACGGTTCATCTTCCCAGCGATCGTCCAGATGGAAACTAAAATTGTTTACACCTGTTGCGGCGCGTGTCTCGCATAACCGATTCTCGTGTTCCACGCGAGACAAGAATATTATTTATAATGGTACTTCCGCGCGCAGTGGAAACAGTTAGCGCTCACGTTTTCGCGATTTGTTCCACGTATCGGAAGTGTAGCCGTTTGGAATTGGTAATTTTTTTCCTTCTCGCGTCAACACGTGCGGGTGTTGCTATAAATTCGGAACTACTTCGCGAGATCACGTGATTTAGACCAAACTTACTGCCACTCATAACTCGTCCGAATATACGTATCGTTTGTGGCGATGCGAAATATATTTTCTAAGCAGTTACGTGTATCGAAGATCCACCCCAAGTCAAAGTTTTAGATTCAGAGTGAAACGTTTAATACTGATGATCGTTTTTTTTTTTTTTTTTTATGTTTTATGTCGACCGTACAAATTATCTATTAGGTTTTTCTGTCACACAAAACTACCTACCCACCCCATTTTAGTCATGAAGCAGCTGCTTTAATAAAAAAAACCCGCATCGCGACGCCACTGCGTACAGCTTACGTACGAATGATAAAAACGATCGTAAAGAGTGCGTACACCAGGTTTGAGGGCGAGTAGTCGTCGTTTAGAATTGAAAATGAGTTCCGATGTTGTGAGGGAGGGGGAATGGAAAATACTGAGCGTTTCGCCTATGCTCTCGGACGGGATATATTTTACGAACGACTTTGGGAGTGTATCTCTTCAGAATGTTATAGACAATTATCATGTAACAACGAAACGGTCAACCATTATATCACGGGTCTGTGGTTTTTTTATTTTTTCGTTATTATTTGCCCGTGTCTGCAGAGTGCACACCGTAGCTAGGTATATATGAATACGGTAATATTATTTTTCAAAACGACAATTGTATGCAAATGCGACGGATAATATAATTACCGCCGTCTTACTGCATTGTTATACGCTTGCATTATACTATTATTATTATTATTTACTTTATGATTTTGGTAAATTTTCGTCGGTTCAGAGTATTACATCCGTGTTTGGACAACCGCGGTATATATACGTATTAAATGTACGTATATTGTTGTACACTTGACTTGTGCGTATACCGTTTTTCGTGAATATCGTTAAATAAAATAACAATAATAAAAATAATAATAACACTACCAAACATTTACTATCATTATTTTATTCGCGGTTGCCCGACTTGGTCACATGCAGCCAGACAGGTGTTAAATGAAATCGACCCAACAAACTCCCACATAATATCATAATACACGATATTCTACTTAATATATATAATATGCATATTTATTTTAATTTTTTTAAAAATCAATATAAGACTCGTAAAACACAATATGATTAACTACGAATATTAATGCATTTAAACAAACAACGATTACGATAAAATATATCCGACAAAATTAATCAATTTTAATTAATTCTTTAAATTCTTTATTTTATTTAGACCCACTTATGCTTTAATGCATTTCCAGTATTTAGAGTTAATTATTTACTACTTTTCTAAGATCAAATATTTAAAAAAAAAAATTATTTGGACAAATTATCAAAAATATACACGCGCTTGACTAAGATTATCATGCTACAATTATATTAACTCTTTAGTTTGTTGAATAGTTTTCGGTCGATTAATTTCAAATAATTTAATAAGAATACACCTATTATTGAACAATACTGTTCAAATGACTTTCCCTTTAACGTTTATGTATCTACTCATTAATAATCTTAATATTTTCAAAATTATAAATCTAAGAAATATGTTTAATATTGCGAAAGTTAAAATGGCGAGATATAATACCGCGCACGTTTAATAAAAACGTCTAGAGAAATTCTTAAGAATGGTTTTGTTTTTATTATTTTCCACATCATGTAATACTCTTACATATTTAATACGATCTGTGATTTACTATACGGGGTTCATGGTACATAATATTGGTGTAGGAAAATGGTTATTATCCGGTAGGTTATCAACTTACGCAATACTCGGCGTTATTTATTGTAAATTAAAATCAACGCGTAATGAATCGAAGAGGGGAAAAATTCTTGTTTCCCTTATTTACCTTAACGGCCTTCTGCGAACACGTCAAAACGTTTTAGTGGTTTAAAAGTTTTTTCCGACATCATTTTTTGGATTGTGAGTCGTATGAAGGATCGTACGACCTGAGCAAAGTCTACCTTTAGACGAAAAGCACTCGCGAGCGTGATTCCTACCCGTAGAGCTGATCAAAGTTTAAGGAACGAAGAATACATAAAAACGAGCGGAGAGTACCTAGTACGTTAGAGACCGAACCGACGGTTACGTGCGCAGCAAGAGTACCCTATTCGCAGATAATTTTTCCAACGATTTTTCCCGCTGCCAACCCTTCGACGCGCGTACGCGTGACATTAACCGGTAGGCGCATCGGGTAAACGAAACAATAACAACAACAACAGCGTTAGCGGCGAAACGAAATGATGCGCGCACGACTTACATCTGGCGTGGACGCGGGCGTGGTTTTCTCTTTGGTCGGCGTGGCCGGCGCGAAAATCGTGCACGAAGACGTGTTGATGGACGTGGTGATGCTGTGCTTGGACGATTTGTTCGGCGAGTTCCGGGACGGGAAGCTCAGCGTCTTCGTCCACAGCGCAAGGCTCCTGCCCATGTTCGGCTAGTGAAACGGGACGGCAAAACGGAAAAACGACGGGACCCCGCACGCGGCGACGACGACGACGACGACGACGACGGTAGTGATGGATAGCGCGACGGACCTTAGCGGCGAAGTACGTGGTGAACGTGCGGCGAACGTGACGCGACTGATCGCGGAGTTCGGGCGACCGGACGAAACCAACGGCGTACACCACACAGCTGTTGCGGCGTCGGTGGCGGGAGGTCGACGACGTGCACCGACACGCAGCTGCATGTCGCCGCGTGCTCGAGAAAGATCCGACGTGCGCGCGGTCGGTCGTGTGGTGTCGGCAGTCACCGGGTGGTGGTGTTGCGTGTGTCGAACACGCGGGCGGCGCGGGACGCTCCATTCATCGATTGGGGGAGAGGACGAGACATCGTAATCTATTGGGAAAACTGATCGATCGTCGTTTTGGACGCATTTTATTTTGAAGTGTAAAATTTTTATTATTTTCAAGTACCAAAAAGTATATTACCACTGGCGTGTTACGACGATAAATTAATACTTAACACTTATAATGAAAACTCGCACATAATAAAACTAGATGGAGGGGGGGGTAGACCCACCCGGTTCCTCCCGTACACACGCGTTTAAAAACACATAAACTTCCTTTGTAGAATCACGAAAGAAGTTTGCCTACCTCCTCTCGATAAAAGCGTCTAGGCATACCACTGCCTTCGTCATAGCACGTAACTATTCACCGGTATTCAAATCGCGCACACATTTCTCGTTGCGTACATATATTTCATAAGGTTTTCCAGGAACTTTTTAGTCTGCGGTAGGTCTCGCGACATTTCTGGCGAACGGCCTACGATTACTCTACGTGACAACACTGATCAATCCTGCAATATCATTTTAGTATCGGTTCCATTCATAACTTTTATATATAACTTTTCCCTTTTAGTAATTTTTTTTTTTCTACAAAATTTGTTTTCTGGCGAAACATTGAACGAACCCAATGCTTCTCGTGTACTAGCATAGTTCGAAATAGAACGTCTGGCATTCAAATCAACGTTGGATAAGCCGTGTTCAATTTGTTGACGAGTCGATTATTATTCGATTCAACGATTATTACTTCGTTCTCGACTACTTCGTGTATTTAAAGCGTTAGATACATAACTTGTTGAGTAAAAATAAGTAATACGAAGAAAATCCAAAAATATACGAGCGATCGTGTAACGAAACACGTCGAAAATAGACATTTCGTTAGAAATCTTTATTGACGTGGTGCAGCAATTAGCGACTATCAAATAAATTGAAGAACTAATTAAAGTCTATTGTTAAAACGCAATCTAATCGATCATTGCAATGCTATAATAGAATGTGACATTCGCAGTGCGTGCGTGTGTATAGTGAAATTGAATGGTGATTTCCCGACGTCTCGGTCGTAAACGAGGCGTGTGTTCCGCTAGCTTATTTTCCCGTTCGTTCAAGGGCGTGTTAATCGTAAAAATAAACTCACTGAAATGAACTAATTAGTCATTATTTCAGTGTTGTGATCAACGAAAATAAAGATTAAACATTATAATTTTTGAACAGTCGTACGTAAAACTTGAATCGATAGTAATTGTGTACTATGAATCGCATTACGCACATGCATATTTAATTTACTGTATTACCGTGAGCGCACGCTTCGATAGGAATTTGCAACGTCCAATAATTAATATTTTATCCTGAGATCATGATTCGGTTAAATGACCGAGAATAACTGTGTTAGTTGGATGGTTAACCTTGCATATATTCCGTCGGTTGTGGCTCATGGAAATTCATTCGAAAACCGATACATTCGTGCGTTGGCATTGGCACTGGCGGCTGTCATCCCCCGAACTAACGAGATCGATCATTTTTCGGAGACGAGTTTCGCCGAATATCGAAACGTGGAGCACGCTTATTATTCGCTTATTTGCAACTTTGCGCCACCGTCGCACTTTCTCCATCACGGACGCGAACTCGGCGATTCGCTGCGTTCTACGCGTGTATCGAATTCGATCGGGTTACCCGTTAATATATATTATTTTATTAGAAACGTTCCGGGCATCCGTGGCAATCAAACAATTAGGTCGATCATTTTTTGAAGAACAACACAGGGGTATTTTTTTAAATACCAATAGAAGAAAAAAACCATCTGTTTGAAATATACTTTCAACACTGTATGATTTACAAATCACCACGAGCCTATTGGTTTGTTGCACGTGCTGATAGATTTGGAAAATCTTAATAGTTTTACACTTGGACTAGTTTAATGTGCAAGCGCACAAAGATCAACGTTAGAATATACGTTGAATACAACGGGAATAGATATGTATTTGAGATACATTTTTTCCATCCAAGCAGCGTACACATTTTGCAACTGAACATAATTCTGAACCATGATGAAGCAGGTTCTCCTTCTTTTCAAACTTCTTTGGTCCACTAAGGAATTCTACGGAGTAGGTAATAAAATGTAAATGGTTTTTTTTATTTTTTTTTTTTTTAATCCATTTTTATTTATGTTTCATTCCCCAAACAGTCTGGACAGTACTATATCAGAGAATTCTTGTATTTTTGCATAATAAATAAATTTCCGGCAAATATTTAATGTTATTAAATTTTGAAATAATATACACTTCTCTACATAATGCTACTTAAATATACCCATCAAAACAAAATGTTTCAAAATACCACCGTTGAAGTGCAAATTGCTTCCCAATATTTGACAATTTTAGGTTGAAAAATATTGATAGATACGCATAGTAATAAATTTATTGAAACTTAACTGATGCGTTCCAATGAAAATTGTCATCGTCAAATTAGAAATTACCGTATTATAGATAAAATTTGTTTGTGGTATAATTTTAAGTTAAAATAATAGTTTCACCAGGAACTAGATAATAAATCTGATGTTCGTATATACTTTAAATTATGAATAGAAAGAGAAAATCTATTAGTTTTAGTAAAGTACGATTTTTATTTATTTTTTTTCATTTAGAAATTACTTTCCGGGCAGTAAGATCAGCTATTAATTCAATAAAACTATTTTTAATGAAACTGACAATTGCTCAAAAACGACCAATACCCTAGACTCGATTGGTGCAGTTTACCGTCCTAATTTAAGTTTTTCTGTTTTAGTATAGGTACCAAAAAAACCATACAGAAAAATAAATAGGTTATAAAGTAAATTGTCCGATTTAACATTTATATTTTAAAGTGCCATGTACTATATCTAAGAGATGCTTATTGTTTATACAGTGCACCGAAACAAAAACTGAAATACGAATGATGAATTATTCATCTATTCGTTTCGATCGCAATTCAAATATTATGTAATCTAATAAAAAAAAAAAAACATACTGGAGGAAATCAATACCCTAAACCAAACCAAAACGTACTCGACCCGTATAAATAATTCAGTAAAAATTAATGTAAACATTGCATTTACATTTGATGCAATGAACTATTGACATTATTACCGGAAAACATTCGAAATAAAAAGAATCATAACACACACCACATCATTATTGTAACATTTATTTTACAACATAAACTATTGTTCTACACGCATGTTTTCCAGATCAAAATTTAAAGGGCATTTAAAGTCAAAGTGCAACTGACTTTGCATGTCTACTGAATTTCCAGTAGATGTAACGGACTATAACAATTTAAAAAGACGCACCTTCATTTTATGAACACACATAATTCGACGACATTAAATCTATTTATATTTTCATTAAAAAAATCGGCGCGTTGCCTAACGCGTGATACGTCATACAAGAGTGAAATATTTATGAAAAAAATAAGAAAAGTCTTAAAAACTCGTCTAAATCTACTGTTAAGTCGTTAGACGATTAATGACCGCCGCACAATTCTTTGAATCGTTTATAAGAACGAAACCGCAGATGTTTTCAGATATACATATTGTATTGTTCTAATTAGCTCGAAAAAAACATTACGTCCGTAACGGTTAAATGTATACTTGGCGAGACCGTATATAATTAAATAAACGGATGTTGCAGACAATTTGCTATTATGGTCGGATTTAAAATTAATTTAATTTCTCGTTTTATTCTAAATGATTAATAAAACCGTAATTAATAATTCGAGATTCAATACTTAGGTATGCCTGTTAATTTTTTTTTTTTTTAGTTAATTACACAAGGAGAAAAGTTATGATAAAATAACATTAAAATATGTATTACTCAACAAAATAACACATTCGATTAAAATTATTTCTACTAAATTCTTATTCATAATTACAGAAGACATTTTAGAAAATAATAAATTACAAAATTACCAAGTACAATATACTTGAGGATGAGTTTTTAATTAATTTTAAAACATCTATTTTATAATATATCAGACTAAAAATTAGTTAACATTGTTTTCATTATCATTTCTAACGTGGTTGTCATGAAATTGAAATATCTGTACTTAACTAATACTCGATGAAAATACATTTAAAGAAACAATGTATTTGTTATGTATTGTTTCTTTAAATGTATTTTCATAACGAAAAGTTACCGATATTGATTTTATAATAAATTTGAGTAACGTCTTGAGTAGAAAATGAAAATATCTATATAGGTTGTACTGTATTAGAATTTTGTAAACTCGTTGAAAATTTTCCAATGTTAATTTCCAACTGTAAGTAGGTGATTTTACATGGATTCACATTATATCAATCGTATGTGATGACTAATAATTTACTCTGGTGCGGTATAGTTTTGCTCGAAATTCTTGTAAGACATGAATCGTAAGATTGGCTAAACCCATTAGGAAGTTTTTGAGGATCCTTGTACTCATCAGAATAGTTCGATTCACAACTCGAAACTCGAATCATAAGTAATCGGTGGGTATCAAATACTTGCATTCTAGAACTGTTTTGAAATGTATCATAGTTTTCCCGTGAACTTACGTGGTACGAACCAACGACCATCCGGAGAACTTGACGAGTATTGTATTGAACATTTTTCCACTCGTATAAAAATAGATTTTGCCGAATTTAATGCCTGACCAATTGTGTATTAAATATTTATATATATACAGCTGGTAACACAATGCGAATTGGTTTTGTCTCGATACGCATTCAACACAATCAGCATAATACTAATAGCAGTCTCGTGCAATGGCTACGGCAAGGCATCGAAAACGTTTCCGTGTCCTGTTTTTGTATTCTCACATCTCATCCGAGTGTCGGAGGCAAAACCGTACAAGTTTCGTTACGGCACCGACGCGAACGGGAGAAATGTCACATGTTGTTATTACGCGCGGGACACGCGGTCGAGAAAACGGGTTTAGCGCCGTTCGTCCGGCGCGCTCGCGTGCGTGTCCTTAACGACATCCGCGTCCTTGCCTTCGGCGCCGTACCCGTCCGGCCGATCATCGACCATGTGCGAGGCCGGAGCCAGGAGAAAAGAAATAAAAAAAAAAATAAAAAAACAACAAACGACTATAGCTTGCCCCGCGAACGTTATTCACAGCAGTTCCCCGGTAGGTTTTCGCGCGCGGCTGCCGGACGGTGCTGCGTTGCGCAAGTATCCGGTAAGGTTTCCACGTGTTTGCATTGTTATGCCGTCACGAGCAGAAAAAAAATTCGAATGAAAAACCGTCTCGGAAAACGATCGGATACGGTCCTTTGGCTTTTTTGCGACCGCGGTGGTTATCGGGAAACGTCGGCCTACGGGTTCGTTCGCGGTCAACGGTGTGCCGGTCGTCCGGAACCGTCGCCGGGCGCCAACGGACTTACGGCTCGACCAGAACGCGTCATCCCTCCGACGGGCGCTTCTCCGCCGACACCACCGGTACGGCTGTAACGCGACATTTTGTTCGTCCCGATCGAACGACACACGTAACCCGCATTGTTTCAATTGCACAAATACCATGTTCGTGTATGCCGGTCGTCTTACATCACGTACATTTTATCTTTGACGGGTGGATACCCCGTGACCGGAGCACTAAAATAAATGTGATTTCTTTGATATTCCCTGAGAAAATATAAAATATTAGATCAAGAAAACACGTTACAATCGGTAGCCTTCCGATAACTGATGAGTATACCTACCGTATACCTAGGGAATAAATTGCTTACGTTTAGTAGAAAATTTTCCGTTTACGGGTAAACGGGTGGGTAGGCGATTGGACGACTAGCCGTAAGTATAAATATAGGTTTCGGCACCACTGCGGTTAGTTAACGCCAAACGAGTCGTTCGAAGATAACCCGTTCCCTCCCCCGGGAAACCATGGGTACATAATCAATGTGCACTCTAACGACGGACGTATCGTGCCGTTGTAAGGATTTCTGTTTCAACTCAATAACTCACCCCTAGTGATGAACAAAAATGGCCCGCAAGACCAAGACTGAGTCCGCAATAACGAGACTTAGACCATGACTGAGTCTTGATTGACTTTGTGCTTGATTTGCTCATCACTACTCACCCCAAAAGCAAAATACCACCTTATACGTATACAATTCAGTAATTCGATTTTTTTCAATTTCATGGATGTTCATTTAGCAAGGGATGGTTTTTTTGAATTTTGACTAAATTCAGTAAATACCATGCGACTGTGAAATGATACGGATTTCCTGTACTGAACTTGAGTTAACACAAACAATTGATCATAGATTACTGTAACGCATCGAATGACGATTATTTGTTCTCAGAAAACAAGGGAAAAAATGTTGATCTCAGCTCGATTCGGGATCTTTTTTCAGATGTGATGTTCAATGTCTAAAACAAAATCAATAATACCGATAAAATAAAAACATTAGAGTTTCGTGCCACACGTATTTTAGTATTCGAAATGCGTACAAACGTGCGGTGTAAAAGAGAGATTGTGTTGCTAATGCGTAGTAATACGTTAATTGTGTAAATAATTCAAATTTTACCAATTTCGATACTCGAATCCTTACCAAAAATACGAATATTTTATTGAGAGTGTCAGGAAATCTATAGCTCAGTAGATCACTGGTGGCCGTTGACAATTCGATAACTTTAATACGAACAAAAGTATTTGACGTATTATATTATTGTGCATAACGTGTACATCGAAATTATACAAAGCCGATCATAAAAATTAATTTCCATTGCGTGGACGATTTTTTCAGGCGTCCTGTGTAATTGTCTTTTTATAATAATTCGTAAATACGATATATTACAATTGTTCTATAGGGTAGAATACTACTGTAGACGTCTGCGTCTTTATTATTATTGTTGTGCGTACGAAACGAAGGTCGCACAGCGGTTTCAGTACCTATAGTTGTTGTTGTTTTTATTATTTTTTTTTTTATCATAGTTTTCATTATTTCGGACAGGTGTAAGACAATGGCGAGGACGTTCGAGGACGTTAGCGCGTTAACACGGTGGGAAAACTATTTCAGGAATTCGGTTGTACAGGAAATGTGTGAATTAGAAAATCCGTTTCGAAAACCCGCACCGTGCCTTTTTATACGTCGTTTCCTGTGACTACAACCTAACCCGTGCTCGTAAAGAAAACGAAACGCAGATATACACCAAAAGTGGTCGTTTCGCGCAATTTGCATTAATCGCCTGTAAACTAAACGTAGGTATACTTTCTTCGTGGCGACGTTGTTCGCGCGTGCGTATTTACGCATACTAAAAAATAAAAAAATTGCAGGAAGGTGAAAGACGAACGGATTTTGAAAAGTAAGTTAATTGCACCGTTACATTTTCACCGTGCATCGTTCTTCCCGTGAATTTATCAACGCAAGTTGGAGTAGTATACAGTATGTACTCCGTTTATACGAATTAACGTGGAATGTTCCCGCGTAAACTATAATACCAATCGTAAACTTGAGAATCGTGTGCGGAAAAAAATACATAATAATGAAGCAGTAGGTAAACGAATAGCATTATTTACCTAAACACGTAATTTATATAATAAATTATGTAAATAAACGGACTTCAAAACCGGCAAAACCATTATGAGAATAACAAATGATTAAAATCGCATTTTAATTTCTTAACTAACCATAAACGAGCAGCCTTAGAAAATAATTGACGTAGGTATAATTGTTTCACAACGTCAATATAGTTTATAGATAGGTAATAAGTGTGACTGTTTTATGTTGTCTAAATAAAAAAAAAAAAAAAAACAGAAAAAATTAGACAACAATCTACACTCACATGTAGTATTCTGGTATTTAGTCATCCTACGCTTTCGTAAACACGCGCAATTCAAATTATTCTACTATCGACCGGCCTATAAAAGCCGATCCTATTGGCCGCGGACTGTGACCGAATATTATCCGGTGAAAACATAAAATAAGAATATTCCGAAATGGTTTCGGATTAATTCGACGAAGTGGCAATTAATTGTTCTGTTTTCGATTTTCATTTGAATGTATCAACAATACTTGAATTAATCTCATTACGTCACTTAACGTGTCAATTTTTTTTTTATACGATTTTTATTTTTTCTCTCTTTCCTTCCGTAATACTTTGTACATAACAACATACGGGCTAAATATGTTTTTAAAATTCTTTTGGTCTATTATGTAACAAGTGTTACTAAATCATGCGGTCAGCAGACTTGCTGACTGATGCAGAAATTTAATTTAACGTCAACTGCGGTCGACCGTCGATCCAAAAACATCTGTATCTTTTCCTTTTTTTTTTTTTTTTTGTTCCATACGTTCAACATTTATCACAATAATATTGTGTCGGTCGTATTTTATTAATAATTGTACACGAACATCCATGAACGGTGGTTCAAAATTCCAATAACATAATAACAACGTTACGTTACACGTGCGCGAAACCGAGATCCTAAAATAAGTCCGAGCAGCTGCGGCGGGTCTCCGGTCGTAACTCGCGTGATCGCGAAAAGCAGTTGGACGCGAACCCGAATAATACGAGTAAAACATGATGTTACGCCGAACGCTTGCATTCTGGTTTCGCATAATCGTGCGAGAATGTCTCGGTGAAAACGTTTCGGCTCTTTTGTGAACGTACACAGGAAATAAGTTTAGCCGTATTGTGTTTCGCTGGCCTGTTAACACCTAATTAAAGTGTATATAATACGCGTCGAGGTGAAATTTGAAAATCTATCACAAACCATACGATATTCATTCACCGTGAACGTATTAAAAAATACGATGTTTTCATAACGCCATGTACATGTATATGCGTGTTAGCGGCACGATGAAAAAATAAAATAATAATAACGAATTTCGTTTTTATTGTATTTTGTTGAACATTCGACTTGAATGATGTGCAAACCGCGCGTATTTGTTAAATGCACGTTTGAACGAAGTACCGCGTGCACGTTAAGGTACGTCTTGAGTAACCGCATTTTGACGCGTTACGTTCGTCCTCTCGACGCTTCCGCCGTCGCAGTGTTGCAATCATTTTAATGTCATTGTTATTATAACAGTCTCCAGTTACTGACATGGCAGACTCAGGTCGATTACTGAAATCAACGTACTTAGTAACTTTGTACGTACGACCGATGTTATTACGGTGCTTTATGTGACTTACAATTACGGCATACTTTGTTCGAAATACTCTGTTTGAGGTTTGTTCATCATCTCGTATTTTCTAGGAAAGTCGAAGAGTCTTTACTACACGCCAAAATCATCTAAACGATGATTTACCATTACGCGCGACCTTTGCACTTGTCTCGGCTCGTTTGTTTGTCCTCATTTTTCGTTCTCGTAAATTTCATATCGTGTACAAATACGTGTCAAATGTTATGTCACCGCACAATAATTTCTTCTGCCGTAATCGATGTCACGCACAACAATTGTTTTATTCGAACATTTCATTTCATCCGACGAGAACGTTTGACGTCCAATGCTTTTTCATCGAATCGCTTTGTTATTATTGGTATTAGTTAAGCATAAAAAAAAAACCGACAGACGCCCTTTATTATCGGCCACTTCTGTGTACCGCGGACGAACGCGTTAAATTCGTTCTGCAACATACATTTCCATACACTTGGCGATCCACGCTAAAATTGGAATACTTAAAAAATCGCTATAAGTGCAGTGCAATAAAAACTGATGACACCGTGACACGCACTGACACGCATACGGGGTTGACAGGGGGGCGCTCGGTGCCCTCAGTTTATTTTGAGGTGAAGATATCGTTCAAAGTGGATTGTTTTGCGTTCATGAAAAAGATTGTACACAGATTAGCATTGGTAATGCACTGATGCCACGGACCAAAAATGCTCAAACGTTATTCATGTATGTACGCGGTGGGAGTGTTGGGTATTTGGCTTTGTCATGTTCAGAACGCATGTGCTGTTGTGATGACGGTCAAGTTTATTTTAGTATTTGTCACTGGAATACTGTTTAAGATTTTATTATTGTTTACCGTCTACCGATTTATCGATTACCGATAAAAAATAATGATGTTCATTAATACTATAGTATAGAAAATCGTTATCAAATGGTAAAACTAAAAAAGCATTTTGTGCCAGGTAAATATAGAGGATATGTAGTGGGGGGCTTTTTTTCTCCACGGATCACCTTGGGTTGAATAATCATAGCACCCCCGAACTGTAGACCGAATGTGCGCCTACGGTGACATGCCTCCCCCGTATACTTTATGGCGCATGATTAATGAAAACCAAGTTCGTCGTTGTTCCGTTTTGTTTTATTCCCCAACTGTGTACGGGCGCAGATGTTGAAATTACTAGACCGTAATATTCGAAATTATTACGTTGTTGCAAGCGTACACACGAATGCATTACAGTTCACAAACATGTGTTACGCGTACCCAGTGGCGCGAATAGGATCTTGGGGCTCCGATGATAAGGTAAGTCTGGGACCCTATGACTATTTAAGTGTTGGTAAATTTAATTTTTTACAATGATCACCACTTACTACTTACTCATCGTTACACGTGCTGTTCAATTCCTTCGCGGTAAGAATACCCTCTAAGCTTACGTCTGTGATGAGGCCACCTTTGAGTCTTGGATCCCCGATATCCGAACCCTGTTTTTGCACCACTGCGAGCACCCCGATCCGCGCGGACCGACAACGATCGCTTTTGTACACGTAGTGATTTCACGTTGGTCCCGGGACTTACATGCATTTGGGGGGCCCCATTCTGGTCTCTGAAGGAAACGCTATAATTGCATAACTATGCAGATGGATCTTTAGATTTCTTAGGAATTTACAATATTTTTAAACTTATAAACATGCATTCGGGAAAAAAAAATCATTTCAAACGAACGAACGCGGTCAAATGGATGTAGATAAAATGGGGCCCCATAGTTTATGACTACACCGGTTCGTGAAAAACCTGTGGGTGCCACTGCCTGTATGCATAATGCGCTGGTACTGCGGAATCAGTGTCTCTTCCCTTACGTAACAACGGCACGATACCGTCGCGCTTCGCCGGAAACGGCACGTCGTGTGTAAAACGAAATAATCGCCGCCAGATCTATATAGTGTTCGCAGTGTGCAAATCAACGTCATCTACGTCGGATCGTGAAACGCGATCGCGTATGAACGATGTACTTCACGAACATCGCGGGTCAACGATTATACACTCGTATAGATTGTGTACCGAATTAACGAACTGGTGGGGGGGGAGTGCGTCGTGTTCGCCGCACGAACGATTGATCGTTATAAGCGCCTCCTCGTTGTTTGGCGGAACGGGGGGGGGGGGGGGGTGATAAAACTCAAAAACGTTCGGATATGCGCTTGCGACGAACGTAGTTTTTCCTCTGTTCGACAACAACAATGAAAAACGAATAACAATAATCGTAATGTGCGCTCGGACGTCGAGACGAATTGTGATACGGTGTTGTCTGCGCGCAACATTCGTCCGCGCGCGATCCACGCGTCGCCGACGACCGAATCGGATGGTGAAGTGCCGGAGATCGCACCGAAAATATGAAATATTTCACGTTCCCCGCGTGTACACGTAACCACGTCATTCGCGCCGGTACTGTTCGAGGTTTACCGTCGGAACGCGTAGACAAATGTATTAGCGCGCGTCTCTGCATGCCGATCCTTTTCGGAATGTTCACCTGACAAATCAATTATGAACACTTCCAGGTTTGTTCACATACGTCACGATAACGATCGTTGGATATTTTCTACCTACGTGTTTACCAAACATTTCACGCGTTGCGCGAAAAAAATACGTTCAACGTGTATTACTTGAAGCGCGCACGTAACCGTACCGACAGTGCCGCATTTAGGGGGGGGGGGCACTGGCTACAACTGCGCCGGGCGCCAGTAATTAGGGGGCGCCAAAATGTTGTGGTCAGAAATTTTAAATTTGTTCACTTGTAAAAATTTAAAACTTCTAATTTAAATTATTTTAATAACAGTATTATATATATACAAACCTATCTATACAAACAAATATTATAGGTATTATATTATTACATTGTTTTTGTTAAAATTGTTAATACATGACAATATGTAAAATGTAATATTAATTTTCATAGTTTATATGATTTTCTTATATTTATTCATCGTGTACATTAATATGTAAAAAAAAATTCAACTTATTTATTATAAACAGTGTTTAAGTAATTTACATTTAAATTTATCTATGTGGAGAGGGCAGGGGATCATGCAATTATTAAACAATATTATAAAAAAAAACACATATAGTAAAACAAATATTCTTTTCTTTGCTTAAAATTTAAAAGGTTCATTAGGATCTATCTCTTACATTTTCTATAGATAGGCCCTTAGAAGGGCGCCGTTTTTTTTTTTGCACCGGGGCGCAAAATGTCTAAATGCGTGACGAGTTTACGAACGTCGGACAGGACCTTTTCCGTTTATTTGACGCGACTCGAAGTTCTGAGCCAGTCCCTTGCATGTTTCGCGTAATCCGGCAATTCACGAAACCGACGCGTAACGTTGAACATTTAACCGTACGAACTGACCGCTAATAAACTCGCATCGTGTCGTTCCATTATGCGGCATTAATCATATAGTTCATTGTGCGTACGGTTTCACGTAGTTCCTGAGAACATTTCAATCGAAAATTGATGTAATACGAATATAATAACGTCTGTACATGCATACGAGTATACACCTATAACAGTTTTAACGAATCACAGCACTATTAAATTATTTTATACTTTCGCTGTAATTGGTATTGCTCAACTTTTTAGTCATGGACGATTAAATACTTATGAAAAACAATTATCTCTACGACTTTTTGTAATAATTGTTACTAATCATTTTTGTAATAGCCGTGTAGCGGTTATTCCTATATTATAGGTACACAGCCGTAGCCTAATGTTTCATTATATTATCAAAACAGAAATTTTATTTTTTTTACGTTTTCCATTTAATTTTAAATTAGTTTCATTCGTTATTTTTAAGTAACATTGTATTTTGGGTGAAATATTAGGGAAACGCGTTCCATCCTCGCTATCGATTCAAATGTAAAAGTAACATTGTGTTACAATTATATTTTTTGAATATGAATATAGATATATATGAATATGAATATTTACATCATTGCTCATATTATCCAATGGCGGGTTTAGCAAGTATTTACGGTCGGGGCACTTTACAGAACAAATTATATAATAAAGTATATAATACAGTTGCTCATAGGCGTATATAGGGATGTGTTAGTGGGGCTTAAAACCCCTCTCAAAAATAATGTGACAATACATCTTAAAAACAGCGTGTAATATAATAGAATCGCTCCCGACTCTTTTACTCATATTTCTGCTTATAGTAGCCAGTTTTTTGCGTACTTTGTTTTATCTGTTTTGTTATAAGTGCATCCCTAATTTGGTGTCATTTTTGTGTCAATTCGCCCAAAACTCTCCCCACAAGGACAATTACTGTGATTTCCCCATACTTATACACGGCCGCCGTAAATACGTAAGTTTTATTTATATTATTATCTGCTCAACGAACACACGGACTGCATTATCGCGCCGCCCGGTAATTACTTTTGACGATTCGAGATACGACCCGTTCGCTTTCATCATATACACTGTGTACGCAGAAACTTCTCTTATACAGCGTGTCGTAGTACACGCCATTTGTCCCTCAACATATACTTCGTTCTTTTCTACTTCTACTTGTCCACTTCAAACTATGTCCAGGCCTTCACCACCTACTACCCGTTCGGGTTCTACAGCTTCCACTACTTCTAAGAAATGCACTTCGAACGATGACATCTTAAAAGCTATTGAATATATCCAATCATCTCAAGATAAATTGTTGGCTGGCCATAAATCCTTAGGTTCAGACCTTAAAACAAGTATCAATGCTCTTACTTCGCGATTTGATTCGCTCTCACTCGAAATTTCTGATCTCCGTACCAAAGTTGACCTCCTTGAATCTAAGGTTCTAACTCTAGAGTCAAAGACTTCAAATCTATCAACTGTCCCATCCACCCAAATTTCGGATGTCTTACAAGAATTTACCGAGCGTGATCGATGCAAACTCAATGTCATTATGTATGGTCTACCTGAATCCACGTCGAGCGATCTCCCTACTAAAATCAACGACGATAAGGTCTCGGTACGCGATATATTTTCTAAACTCTCTACCGATTTAAACTCTGATTTCAAATCGTTTCGACTTGGTAAACCGAACTCAACTTCAACTCGACCTCTAAAAGTTATTTTTGGCTCCTGTGATGCTGCTTCTGCTGTTCTAACGTCCTATCGTCAAGCTAAAATCCAAAATTTGTCTCTTTTACCACTTACTAGCATTGTACGTGATAAAACTTTACTTGAACGTCAACAACTTCGTACCTGTCACCTTGAGTTAGATCGTCGAATTGCTGCAGGCGAAAATAACCTAACCATCACGTTCAAAAACGGTTCTCCATGCGTAATTTCCCGTTCAAAAAACGACATCCGAGTTCAACATCATCCTCAACAATAAACATCGCCAACACCCCCATTACATGCAACATCATTGGATTCTACCAGAATTGTCGCGGCCTTCGTACTAAACTTGTAAATTTTAATTGTAATACTTCATGTTTTAACTATTTCTTTATTGTTCTTACGGAAACTTGGCTCTCTAATAGTTTTTACTCTACTGAGCTTGGTCTCGATAATTACAATATATATAGATGCGACAGGTCTCCACAAACCAGCTCCTTTAATCGCGGTGGTGGTGTGTTAGTAGCTGTTCGTAAAGACATTGATTCTTCCCCCCTTATTATACCTTATAATAATGTTGAGCAATTATTTGTCCGCTTCTCTCTTAACTCCTTAAATATTATAATTAGCAGTGTTTATATACCACCCTCGTCGCCCATTGAGCTTTATACTACTCATCTAAATACAATTGATTTTATTGTCCAAAACTACCCAAACCATAGTTTTATCCTCACTGGTGATTATAATCTTCCATTTATTTCATGGTCAAATGATGCACATGGCCTATGTTTCCTATCGCAAACAATTTCTGAATATACTGCCATTCCTGAAAGACTAGCCATTCATGGATTATTCCAACATAATTATATACTAAATTCTCACCACTCTCTTCTCGATCTCATATTCTCTAACATTAACTCCATAACTGTTAAACATGCTCTTGACCCTGCCGTGCCTGCTGACACGTACCATCCACCTCTCTCACTCTCTATAAATCTCCCCATTCATGCTCCTCAATCTACTTCCCTCAAATCATTTTATAACTTTAGTAAGGCTGATTACATGCAGATCACTAATTTCTTTAACTATTTCAATTGGAAAAGTACCTTTCTGTCATACTCCTCTGATGATTCCATGTCGGTCTTCCTTGATGCTCTCCATTATTCAATTTTAACTTTTGTTCCGAAAATATCTTTTCGTCCCTCCATCTTCCCCTCTTGGTACACTAAGGAGCTTAAAGAACTTGTGTTTGCTAAGTCTCGCGCCCATGCTAAGTTTAAGTCATCCCAGCTATTATCAGATTACAAGCATTTTTCACTTCTTCGCGCTAAATTTAAATTCATCTCCAAACAATGCTACCGCAATTTTGTGTCACGTACCGAATCCTCCCTATTACACAACCCTCAATACTTTTGGAGTTTTATTAGAAAAAACCGTTCTTCTCAATCTATACCTTCATGTGTTTCACTACATGGTAAACAAAGTACATCTCTTCCCGACACTGCTAACCTTTTTGCTGCATATTTTTCCTCCGTGTTCACCCAGCCTTCACCGACTCCATCCCAAACATTACATCCTATCTGCCTCTTTCCGCTCCCGTCTAATTCCTATTTTTCGATCAGTGACGTTTACAAATGCTTATGTTCCCTTCGCAATGTTAAGTCTGTTGGTCCTGATGGTATCCAGGGTGATTTCTTGTACAAACTTCGATCTGTTCTTGCAAAACCATTATGGTTATTGTTTAGGCGTTCTATTGACTCGGGTATTTTTCCGTCTGCACTTAAACTTGGCTCTATTAGACCCATACTTAAGTCTGGTGATTCAACTGATGTTTCAAACTATCGTCCCATAACTATCCTCCCTCATTTATCCAAAATATTTGAAACGCTTGTTCTTAATTCGATTCGTTCTCCCTTGAATCATATCCTAATTGATGAGCAGCATGGCTTCCGTCCTGGTAGATCAACTCTTACTTGTAACCTAAGTCTACATTCATATATATATGATTCTTTTCGCGATAACTGCCAAGTAGATGTAATCTACACTGATTTCTCCAAGGCTTTCGATCGTGTTGATCACAATCATCTTATGTCGACTCTAGACTCCATAGGAATCGGCGAACCATTACTTTCCTGGTTTCGCTCATACATTACAAATAGGATCCAATGGGTAACTGTTGATTCCACCTCTTCGGACCACTTTACCCCCTCCTCAGGTGTACCACAAGGTGCTGTTCTTTCTCCACTCCTGTTTGCCGTATTCGTAAACTCAGCGGTCTCCGTCCTCCAGCATGCCAAACTCCTTATTTTTGCTGATGATATGAAAATCTTTTTCCGTATAAAATCCATCTCTGACTGTCACCTTCTTCAAAACGACCTTCAGCGATTAGTTGCGTGGGGTGAATCTTTGGGGCTAGCTCTCAATATAGCTAAATGTTCAGTAATGACTTTTAGTCGTATTAATGCTGTAATCGAGCATATTTACACCGTAAACAATACCGCCTTAACAACCTGTAATAATTATGTAAAGGATTTAGGATTTACTCTCACACGAAACCTGTGCCCTAATATGCATATTCAAATAATATGTTGTAAGGCTCTTAAACTGCTTGGTTTCATAAACCGTGTCTCTTCTGATTTCCACTTGCTCTCCCCTCTAAAAACTCTTTTCTGCTCCCTAGTCCGTCCCATCCTTGAGTATGGTTCCGTCCTCTGGGACCCGTCCACCGCTTCCGCACGTAGCATGATAGAAAGGGTTCAAAAAAAATTCCTCCGTCAAGCTGCTTACAAACTAAAAATAGTCTGTCCACCTCACGATTACACGTCAATCCAACGCCTCTTTTCCTTAGAATGCCTCACCGATCGTCGTCATTCAGCTAACCTGACATTTCTATCCAATCTTCTTTCATCTAAAATTGATAGTCCTGAATTACTATCCCATGTCTCATTTAATGTCCCCTCTCGCTATACTCGATCATCTGTTCCATTTCATATACCCTTCTCTTCCTCAAACTACTATCTTAACTCACCGATCATCCGTCTTATGCGCATTGCTAACACTGACCCTTCATTCTCTCTCTGATATTGAGTCACGTTTCTATAAACTATTAAAATTATTATTATTACACTATTATATTCATGTATTAAAGGGTTCGTCCCGTATTGTAAAATAAAAAATAAAATAAAAAAAATACTGTACCAATACTGTCAACATTTAGTTTTCTTCTCTATTATTTATTTTTAATATTATTTTTTTCCAACCACGGACGAGGAGAATTCGCCTAGAAACGCAGATACTAAATTTAATACGTATTATTTTACAACATTAGTGCTTTGCTCTATCTATAATTTGTAATTTTTAAAAATGAACTTCAGCAATTTTGATTAGTCAATATAACTAATACGATATTTTGAGAACAAGTATGTATTGTTTTATAATAATTTCTACAGCAATTAATAGACTATATGTGTACGATTATTACTTTGAATATATAACAAGCTTCTTGTTCGCGAGTTTAGTCCGTCCTACGTATAACTAGTTTATTAACAACCCACTCGAAGAATTTGCGTTTTTACTATATTTTAGTATTTGTTAAAAACAATTTAATGTTAAACTGTAAAGTATGAAAGAAAAAAAACGTAACCTCGATTATAAATGTTATATAATATATTTCAGAAGTAGAAGATAAAAACTTGTTGTTCGACCACGGATGTTTAAGATAAGATCTTATTTGACAATAGATAATTAAGTATAATAATAAAAATAAAAAAATATCTAATTGAATTTATAAATTTTATATACAAATAATTTTATGAATCGTTACAATTTAAAAACAATATTTTATCATCATTTTAATACGTAAAAATATTTTACACGAGCTTCGATGAAATTCTTCAAAAATTAAAATAAACTTTTAGTCTTGAAATCGTAAAAATTAATATATTAGTATAGGGTAAGATAATGTTGTATGCAATTTCCTGTGATGTATCACACCCAACAAACTATTGTCTTTTGTTTCTATGCGCATTGCATGTCTAGTTGTAAAGCGATGCTTTGTATTATGGCTTATTACGGATAATGAAACAATAGTTGCCTTATGGATTAGTTATGGTCTAGTAATAATCTAATTTAGTTAATCGAACTTATCGAATACTGCAAATCTCTCGGGAATAATAGTAAAACATAATACTAGGCGACAATCAATTTATAATAAGCACATTATTTTGAGAATAATGCTGCAAATTATTTATGTACAGTCATAAACATGTTACACGTACTGAACTGTAATGAATAACTGTGTTTTCTGATCATATTTATTGTATGGAGTCGTATAAAATCATATTTATTTATTTTTCATGTACATCTCTTTAACAATAATATTATAATTTAATATTACGGTTTGAAATGTATTAAATCTGCAATTTAGAGCTGAATTATTGCAGCAGGTTCGTACCGCGTACACCACGCGTAAATAATTGAACTAAGCGTTGTGGCTTTTTATTTCTCTCTCTCGAATCCCGTTTCCGGGATAAATGGAAATCGTAGTCGACGTCGCTACATCTCTTAGACCCCGTGTAATATGCGTGCGCCGTGTACTGATTAGTTGTGAACTCGTGCAATGAACAACGCCTCTTGTACACATAATTTGTTTTTATTTTTAATTTTTTTTTCACTCCAGTCAACCCCTCGCTGCGGACCGCAGTAAACAGTTATTATCGTCCATAATGAATTCCGTTTTTACCGCTACGTACAGCTCGCGCGCTATTATCGCCGGAACCATTTCCGGAAGTGCCACGGTTGTGTAATAATAATAATAATAATAACATTATTATTGTTATTATAATCATCGTCGTCATCGTGTACGAACAGCTCAGTGCGACGATAATGTTATGCTCGGCGATCGATAGTTTGGTCACGTCTTGTCGGTAAAAGAATACCCTATACATGATAATGTGAAAGAGAATAAAAAAAAAAAAAGTAGAAAAAAGACGTATTATTTAATGCGCGTTAATGTGAATTGCGTGTGTGCGGACTAATCAAACGCGCGTTTTTCGATTGATTTTTCCGATAAACGCGTGGACCTGGTAATAATAATCGACGCGTTTAAAAAATAAAAAATAATAAAAACGTTATACATTTCTCGGACGTTTACAAAAAATTCGCGTACATCAGGTAACTACCATATTATACGTCTTGGTTGTTTACGAGTCGCGGTCGCGCTTTGTCAAGTAGACATCCGCAGTGACGTAGTGTACGCGCGCTTTTGTTTACCGGTCAAGTGCCGTACTGCTGTACAACCGGGCACGCCGCCTCTCTGCTGATGAATCTTCAAGACGCGCGCGCACGTTTGTACACCTTTACACGTACATTTCGTACATGTTTACACAAGATATGATATGTACACATATTTTTTTCGTCCTATCTTTTTCGGACGTACAAAAAATACGCGTGAGAACATCTTGATCATGATCATCTTTTTTTGCCGCCGACTACCTGCAGCCAATACGTGCTGCTCGACAATATAAAATTACGTGTTTACGTATACACGTATATATGCATACAAACAAACGCGTGCATATTGTACACATTGTGTACGCGCGTTGTGTATTATGTGCACACCGCCGCCGCGGCCAGTGTCGACCGCTGAGCGTTTTGTGTACGTTTAGAAAAAAAAAAAAATAAGAAAAAATTGATCGTGTTATTTTGTTATTATTATTATTTTTTTTTTTCTACACGTTTGTTATTATTATTACTTTTACCGCGCGAAACCAGTTCCCCGGCACCACTGTGTCCTACGCGCCTTTCTATATAGCCGGCCGTACCGTAGCAACTGCCCGTTGTGTCCGCAGTACATGTACAAAAATCCATGATGGGCGGACCAGCTGTGTCGCCGCGGCAGCGGAATGACCATCGACACGTCGTCGATCGTATTCATTAAAAGTTTTGTAATCCGAGAAAATATATCGTTTACTACGTCGTACACGACTGCTAGCTGAATTGCCCGGGAGATAGTTTACCATTTTGGATCGGAGCATGAGCGATTTCGATGCGAAGAAAAATAAAAAGATCGCTTTCAAAAAGCGCACAATCGTCGTACGTGTTTTAATGATATTTATTCATACTTACTTGTATGAATTTACATTCTCGATCGGAAATTGTCGAAACCGACGTGTTATGCGAGATGAAATATTGCTGAGGTAACGAAAAAAACGGAACGCGTTCAGCTCATGAGGGTCCAAAACGGTTTCGACCCTTAAAAATATACTCTTATCGCACTTGCGTGCGAATTAACAAATACATTTCACGAAAATTTCAATTCAATCGGTACGACAGTTTCGCTGATCGGTTATTGGGCGACTGAAATTTGAATTATATCCGTACACACCCAACACCATAAACGTGTGGTATCGTATTCGTTTGCGGTTACATTTTGGCAGTGACCAAGACACGCGTGACTGTCGAAAGTGTGTGGTTTTATAAACGGACACATTATAATGCTGTACTACTTGCATTTACACATTTGTAGAATTATCCCCGTTCAGTCGCAGCAGCTGCAGATGCTGTCCTGCCCGAGTGAAGGGTACGCATTGTATTATTTTTCAACCCGTTGGATTTTCACCAGTACAATAAAAACTATTTCAATATATTATTTGGATATTTTCACACGCCCTTCGGCCTCCAACTACGCATAATACTGTACAGCGCGTTGTGCTATAGGCATACACATCCGTTTCGAACAACCATGTGTGTCTGTCGTCGGTAATCGGTATTATACTCATATTATGTTTACGTCGGTGTGTACATATTATAGTAGATTATGTGCGTGACAAAACATTTTTGATATTTCGTTCACTTTCATTACACATTTTTCTAGTAGTATTGATTCTATAAAATATTCGACACTTAATTCGAAAACATATTCTATTGAATAATAGCTTACGTGTATATGTATGGATATATATATATATAAACTATGCCGAAGTCAAACACGATCCGATTAATTTTTAAAAGTGTAAATTTATATGGAAGCCACGCTTATATGTTGTATTATGTTGCTGAGTAATTACTTATTGCGCCAAAGATACGTTACAATAACGCTGTTGGTACAAGTATTACGTTTCCAAATAACTGACGTGAATAATATTACTCTAAAATATTATATTATAGATTATATGACATATCTATTGAAGCAAACCGACGACCGAATTACCATAGCCGAATATGATTAAACAATTGTGGTGGGCCTTAATCTTGTTTCAGTTTTACCCAAAACGTGATTTCTCGTGAATTGGTACTAACAGTAATCTAATGACATTTTGTAATATAACACATGGTTATTGTATATAACAGATAATTATTACTTAAATTATTACTTTAAAAACTTAAAATTATTATAAATCGAATGGTGTGATACGTTATTATTTTACAAATGTTTCTAGATCCATCATTTTAATTATCTTCTCAAGTGTGAATATTGTACTTTTAACTCTGAATTTAGTGTGACGTTTACAGTAATTAATAATGAATAATGATCAACATAAATCTACGCAGTGTGTATTTTAAAGTTTTGTACTTCTTCGAGAAAAAAAACAAAAAAAATATCCGTTCGAGGTATCATTGTGTACTAATAGAACATTATATTTATTTACAATCCAGTATATTTTATTCTACATAAAATTATTATAGTCGTGACATATGTGTCTTCTTTCGTGACGCTTACGGCTTCTTATCTACGTATCCATTAACATATCGAATATATATATATATATATATATATATATATATATATATATATATATATATTCACGTATCGTTTAATGATTACGCCACTGTTTCTCTTTCGTTAAAAACATTCGACTATTATTGTAGAAGTTTCGTCCATTTACCGATTGATAAGATCTCTGACGAAGAAACATGTTAATATGCGCATGTATTGCATGAACAAGCATTTATTTCACAGTTACACGACTATTATTATTCAACAATAACATTAGATCTAAATTGAAAGTAAATCGTCGAGTAGCCTGATAAACTACGGTCTCGTATTTAATATTTAGTACTATAGGTAATGTTACCTGTATAACGATTCCTACAAAACGAAAATATTTATGAATTCTTAGCTTAAAATGTTTCACCATTAAACATGTTAAATAGAAAAAACATGTTATAAGAAAAAAAAAGATTTTATTATTATTGTTTATATTATCAGAATTGAGACTTTTTTAACAATACCAGTAATAGTATTAAACTATAACAAAAATAAAACTTTTCTGATATCATACATCATAATATTTTGTTATGCGCTGTAGTCATTACCAAACGTTGAAATCATTTCGAACATTTATTTTTGTTTAACTCATACAATGTTGCAGAAGTGAAAGGCTATTTTTTTTGTTCTGAAAATAATTAAAAATAGACTAAGATCCTTTTTTACACATGAAAGACTTGGTATTGTATCTTCAATTTTATTATGAAAAATAAAGTAATATCGTAGTATATTACATTGTGTATACTTTTTACTATTATGTTCGTATACTTTATTGGTGGTGATAAAAATTAATTCGCCACACGGTTTGTCTACAAATATGAACTATTTCGTAATTCTGTTAATCATTCATTTCAAAGAACGGTTGTTTATAAAAACAATACTTTATTTGATTTTATTTTAATGTAATTTTAATTTAGTTATAAAAAGGTAGGTATTAAAACGCGAATAAATCAACTGCAAATATTTTTGCAATGAATATATTTCAATAGTGAGTCAATAAGAAACCTATATTTCATTCAAGTATCAATACAACTGAAATAGTTCAAATTTACACGTAATTGCTGTAATTTATCCGCTTATATGTAATACTGCGGTATTCAACGTGTTATTATCCTGTGTTTTTATGTCGAGAAGTGTGCGTGCAATATTTTCATTAAAATGTGATTTATAATTTTTTCTACTCGTGAGAAATGAGAATGAATTAAATTATATTGGACGGGGTTAAAATGATAACTATCAACACCGCCTTCTTAAAAAATGATAATCCTGTGACGATAACGTGTAAGAACATTTTCGACGAATATAAGAAATTGATGGACTTAAGTATCTCGGTGTACGTTTGTGGCTACGCTAATTGTTAAGATTATTTAGATGCCTAACGTTAGACGAGGTCAACGCTTCACTACTACTTAAGTGCGTAGTGGTCGCGATGATATTTTTTTTCACACAGTTATTCTCAGCACATTGTATGACACATCAACAATCGACTGTACAAAAAACGTTCGTTAAACGATATGTTTATGCGTATATTACAATCCGAATGCGTAACGGAGTGAACACACGCCGAACGTAAGCTCGACACGCAATCGGTGTACCTCTAATCGTGTAGTCCGTGTTTACATTACGCATTAACACACTTATAGTTGTGTTGCCGTCGCATAATTACGGGTGTCGTAAATAAAGATCATTGATCGTGATCGTACGTAGGGTCCGTTCACATGTACAATGTCTTTGACAATTACCAAACGTTTTTCTTTAGGTGTACCTACTGTTCGAGACTCGACCGTCCGAAGCGCCGGTCGAACTTTTATTAATCGAATACAGTAATACCTCGATAACACGGAAACCCCGTCAATACGGAAAATATCTTTGGTGCAGTTTTAAATATATTTCGTTTAATGGATTCATCCTGGCAAGACGGAAATCTCACTAAGCCGGAAACTGACACTTTTTCGCGTTAAAATTGGCCGAAAACTCCCGCCAAAACGAAAAATAACATGAAACGCTAAACTTAGAATGACCATCAATTTTACCGCATTGTCGATACCCATACTCTAACTGAAATTCAAGATATCTTTGTTGCTATTGATGTTGACCCAGAAGAATTTTTTCACTTTGATGACAAACTTAAGACGCAGCAAGCCCACGATTTGGTTATACCATTGTTGAGGATCAATATGAATAGGACGACGAGACTGACAATGACGAAAACTATGATGAAAGTCCGATAAAAGACTAAAAAACTGCTGTGTGATATTTCGAAGAATTACAAAAATTCTTCCTAACAGTGTCCAATACTGAATTTACTGGATTTTACTTCAAGAGCCAATGTGTGTGTGTAGAACGCGACACCTTAGGAAATAAGAAGCAACAATTAATCAGGCACTGACTTTTTCCAAAAAAGTATTAATTTTATCAAGTATAGAGACTGAAAGTAGATCATTTTTAATTTGTAGTTTACATTTTGTTATGTTTATTCGGTAAAAACCTATAACCGTTAATGTAATTATTTTTTTTTTTCTTGAACCTCGTCAAGACGGAAAGCTTGTACGGTCCTAGGCGATTCCGTCTCGTAGAGGTTTTACTGTATGTATAAATCGCAACATATATGGTCAATCAGGCGCGCATAAAAGGGTGGTTCATACGGAACAACATCCCACATCCCGAAATTTCAAGAAATTGTATATTATTAATCCACATTTATTGGTCAGTAGGGTTTGTCCGCGTATCGTGTACGTTATGAAAATGTTAACTACCTAATCAAGCGTCCCGTCGTCATCTGTTCATGATATCGCGTAGGCCTCGAATGCCTTAAAAAAGTCTCCGCACATTAATTTTTCATTTCCTCGGTTAGTCGATTATAGAAATGGGGTAGCGGGGAACGGAACTGCACTGACGTATCCGTAAAGGTTTACAATGACAGTGCGGTGCAACGTAACTGGTGTGCGCCGGTAAGTTGTAGTGATTTCTCGTGAAACGCATTCGGATAACCGATAGAGGGAAGAAAAAAAAAACAAACAAACACTAAACAAAGGACTGTGACGTATTTCTCGGTTTCGATAGTGCACAATATTACGTAGTACGCGTTCGACACGCGCGCTAGTAAATATACTAGCACGTGCACGCAATAAAATACGATTGCGAGAGTGGACGTCGTCGGCGAGTGAACTCTCTGCGTGCAGTCGATGACAATTTCGATGATGCGTATCAGTAATATAAATTATCGTCGAACAACCAATCGGTAGAAGCGTGTTGAATACTCTCGTCCACAGGTTGTGGATGTAAAAACAATAATAATAATAACAATTCCTCGACGCCGTCGACAGTGACGGCGACAGCGGTGGCGGCGGCGGCGGCGACGACGAGGACGACGACGACTGTGTATACGACGCGCATTTATCTCGTTCACAAACGCAGGTGCACCGTCGTCGGCGGGGAATGCAATATGCATATTATTCATAACGACGATAAAACGACGAAAAAAAAGTGTACTCGAACAGTGGTGTTGCGTGTGTGTTGTTATATCACGACGGTTCGGCAGCGGAACATAATAAATACTCGTATACGCGGAACACGTCTTCGTGTGCTTCTAAATTTATTGTGTTTAATTATTCGAAACGCTTCTAGTGTGCACTTGGGAGAAACGATAAATAAATAAATAAAGACAACGCAATTTTTTTCGCAGAGAATTCTTTTCTTTCCCGTGAAAATCATCTAACGTCCATAATGGTTATCAATTATATTACAATTCTTTGCTCTATATATTATATTTTATATGCGTTTATTTGGAAAATCGAAAATGCATCTTACGTTATTACGTTATTTATTTTGTGGGAAAAACGTAGTGCAATTAAATGTACTAAAATGTTCGTTACGTCAATCATATTTATTATTTTTTTTTTTTATAGTTTTGTTTTTTTTAAAAAATTTTTTTATCACTGTCTCTATTCCATTTACTTAAATATGTAAACCGATGGTGCGCATTCTCTGTAATGTGCTGTAAACAATTATAAGGTACGTTTTTTACCACGATGAGAAGCAATACACAATTCAATTTAGTTATTAAGTTTAGCTATATATATATAAATGTATATATAGCAAACCTATACACTACTCGTTAGTTCGATACAGTACCTATACACGTTGATAACTAATTATTATACATATTATAATACATAAAATTCATCGTTAATTATATTAATTGTTTATTATTCTTGTAACCTTGTTACTTTTTTTTTTTTTTATAATTCTTTAACCCATAGTTCTATAAGAAATATGCGTAAAAATATATTCGACCTACAGTTATTTTTTTGTACGCACGCATACGTAAAATAAAAAGATTACACTTATTGTTGTTACTTTAAAATTCATTTTTCTGTACATTTTAATTTTTTCCAAAAATGTCCACTATTAAAAGTTGAGTGTATGAAATATAGCATCAAGTATTTTTCATTCGAACGAAATATATTTTATACGCCGTCAGTCAAATTTAAATTATTAAATTGTCTGTCTAATTTATAGAATCATATACGTTTATACATTAGAATTGTACAAATCAGATTTAATCAACCCCATATCGATCTAAATTGTCGTGAGACTGTAACGTTCTTTTGGACATAATAAACCTAATATATAAATAACATATACCTGCATATTGTTTTATTAATAATGGATTGAATACTCGTATCACTGCATGATTTTATTCAATTATAGTTGTATTTATATGATGAATGATGATTAAAACATTATTCAAGGCCAACGATATTATTTATTATTCGAAAATAACTTATAATTATTTATTAAAATTTAATTCTCTGACCGTAATAATCAGAATTAATGTTTTCACAAAAATAAGTTCTTATTCATTTTTAAAATATGTTTTTTTCACTTGTTTAATATTTAAACAATTTTTTTTTACCTCATTCGTACGCAATTAATCGTTTTGTTATCATTAAAATCACTTAAATATTTTCCAGCTTCAAATGGCTACTATATGTATACGAGTTAAAAAATTTGAATACACTTTTGAGTTAAAATTAAATTGAAAAAAATTCATTATATTAATTTAGTTATTAACTTTTGCATAATATAACTATTAGTATTTTAAAAATGTAATTTGCATAAAATTCAAGTACATTAATTAAGTATAGTAAGTAATTGGTATAGGTACTTGATATAACTATTTATTTATTTATTACGTACGAGTACAGTCTTGCATCGATTTCAAATTTATATTCTTTCATTTTGTAGCAATTTCAAAACGTTTTGTGCACTGTATGCATCCTATGTCATTTTAAGCATCAAATAAAATTATATAATTTAATGATAGGTATATAGTGCGTACACCCGAAGTTTAAAAACCACTGAATAAAAATAGAACATACAATTGAATGTATTATTGCTTGTTGTGTGATTATCGTATGCTATTATTTATTCGTACGTATTATAATTTATAATACAATCGTGTGAAAAATGTATTGGCTAAAAAAAAAAAAATATAAACTGTTGGATTATTTTTAGTTTTTGTGCAATATTTACCCAGCAAATATATATAATAGATATTCAAGTAAGTGATTTACATCGACATAGCCCATTTCTCACGGGAATTTTAGCTAGATCGTTGTATTGTTATAGGCGTACTACGGTTTACGTGTACCGAAACGATTGTATTACGATCGACATGCGTTGTTCTGTAAAATAGTATGTCTTCGACAAGGTGTGCAAAAAATGTTTACAATTATACTATAATGTAATTTTATCGTTGTACATTATACCACGCGTTTTATACGGTTTACTTTGATTGTAATTGTTTACGCTGATAAAACTACTGTTTTTCGACGCTCGTTGTCTTCAAAGATTTTCAGGAACATCGCATACTCGTAGAAAGCCACAGGGTGCGCATACATTCATGCATGCTTCGGAAACTGGACTACTACCACTAGATTTTGATCCACGCGACCATAATCTCCATGCAAACATATCTAAGGGATTTGAAAATTTATGGTTTTCGTGACTGCGGCAAAGCTCCGAAGTGTATTATATTTTAAAACATCCGGTGATGATTTGCAACAACGCACTTGTTGCTATCGCGAGACGACATGCTGTTATTGTTCTTTGATGATCTTCTTTTCACAGTGCAATATTGTGCACATTGATGAACTCGTACCCGCCGCCCCCACGATGACGAATGGCGTTCTGTAATGGCACCACCGATTGATTTTTTCGACATAGAAACATGAACGCCGGGTAACGAGAACGAGGAATGAATACGCTTGGTTTTAAGAAACCGATCGAGCTCCAGCTCTTTCCGGTAATAATGACCGACGGACGGGGGCGGGCGGACAATCGCATTAATGCATCGGCTTACGTCTCGGGTAGTTACGGGTACGCGCGTGCCCCGTATACTTGGCCTCGGCAAACACGGCTTTTTTAATAATCAACGTACAACACACGTGGTACACGCGTTTCACATATAATGCGAAAAAAATAAAAATAAATACATTATTACTACAACCCAGCCGTCGTGGGAACAGTATTAATATCTCTGTACGCGTGCCGGTCTATTGCAACGTATACATATATATTACATTATTATTGTTTTATAATTATTATTGTATGCGATATGGTCGATGCTTTTTAACGTTAACTTTGTCGTCGTTTATCCGAAACAGGTTGTGCGGTTTGCGTGCACGAAACCGATGGCGACAAAAAGTCCGATCCGACGCGCGACACATGCGTGTATAGGTACGCGCTAAACTATTGCAACCGAGTAGTATTGAATTTTTGTGATCGGAATACTTAAACGATTACTGCAATCGCGCTACCGTTCTAAACGAGTACCGTCACTGCAGTGATTATTAATGACGTGTGTGTGTACTCGTGCACTCCAATGTTCGTGATATGCGCCAGGCTTATATTTAGGGGGGACAAGTGTCCCTTTTTGCCCCGGATGGCGAATTTTTTTAATCATTAGGGGCATATGTGTACCGACATATTGGTATTATGGCGCATTATGTATGTGATCACACATAAATATATTTAAATTTGTTTTATAATTATATATATATAATACAGATGGGTACAGCCTTTTTAATATTAAAAGTACAATATATATATTTGGGGGGGGGGGGTGTTATGACTTATGAAAAGGCGGCTCAAATGTGTTGCCCCGGGGCGTATAACGTCTCTAAATACAGCCCTGATATGCGCAATTCAGTGTTGCAGTACACCCGCGCAGAGTATCAGCATATCGATGTACTGAAATCTTTCTCGGATACGTGTCGGTACAATATTATATTTGGTTTGACCATGATTGTTAACACAGTGGTGATGCATAACGTGTGCGAGTCCGATTTGTTCGATGCATTAAACGCGTGATTTTCCACCGGCAAACTACTAACAGCAACATCAAATGCGCTGTGACCTACCGTAAAATGTTAAGTATTACGTACAACGGTGTCAATCAATTTATTCACATAGACATATAAAATATAACATGTTATAAAAAACAGAAGCTGTATTGTCGAAATTAGGGAATATACACGATCACGTAAACGGAATAGCACAGGCTACCGGTACTCGGTACGGATACTACATAGATTGTAAATTAATGTTGGTAAAATCTATTGTCAACAATGTTGTATGGAAATTAAAAAAAAACATGTGTACGTGAAAATGATCGAACGAAATTGTTTTTAGTTGATTTCGAAAATAATTTGATGTTTGTACGTGCATTGAGAAATAAATGATTCATTAGTTACAGAAAACTTAATTTATTTATTAAGTGTCCACGTTTTATTCTGCGTTCTAGTTGATATTTGAATTGATTTTTTTAGTAGACCAAATAGAAATTTGTAAGATAATATACAATGCGTTGTATACGTACGTTTAGCCTACTGTAGCACAAAATACTATTTTCAAACCGCGTGTTTAATGTAATCATGATTGGTATCATATTTTAGATTCTGAGTGAAGCGAAGGATCTTATGATTTTACCACGATGTTTACTTTTGGTTTTTTTTGTAAACACTTTTTTGACAGCAATACTTGTCCCGAAAGTTTTAACTAGCAATTTTTTAAGATTCGAAAGCAGCCTGTAGTGATACTTTAGAGAGGTTTCCAAAACCTCAATAGTTTTTCTAGGTGAGAAGAATAATTGTCTATAACCGAGTTATCATAGGAATACTATTATTTATACCTATAATGTATACTTTTATGTTTAGCATTGGAATTATCACAATCAAAATAGTTTTAACCAATGCCACTGTATATGCATTAACTTAGTACCTATATAAAATGCCATCTTACAATTTATAATCAATCGTATTTTTCTCGGTGACATACTTACGCACGTTACTGCGTTGAACATAGTAAGTCAGCGAGCCAGAAATGGATAAACCTCTGTAGTAGCAGAATGGCATTTTATCTAGGATATAGGTTTGCGAATCATAATCTTTACTTGTAGGTTAACAGCACAGCAATAATTTAGTAAGTGTTATTGTTATAGACTATAAGCATATACCTAATATGTATACTGTATGTGGATATGAAAAATCGGTAAGACGCGTGGACGTGTTACGTAAAGCATTATTTTTACCCAAATTGATTTTAATTTAGAAATTTCCGTGTCAAACATTAACTGTTTACAAAATATCATAATTAAATATCGCATGTTATGAAAAGAAAAAAAACAGCAGCGCGTTTTTAATTCATTAAATTATTATGTTATGCGCTCTCGAATGTGACACTACCGGACGGCGGGTCGATTTTGATGAAACCTGATGACGACGCCGCCCATGCTTCGGGGTGGTATTGTGTTGATTATGTTGTGTGAAACCGGCTGAACATATTAATATATGTTATAACAACACTTTGGTTCACAATTTTTACACACACACACGCACACATTTATTTCACTCACATATTATGTAGGGCATGTTATGCAGCGTTGATCAATGAAGAAACATAATTATGTTGGTAATTAGTAAACAACGAAAAACATTATTATAATTTATTAAGAGTTATATTATACGTGTGATTAAATGCTTTGTACACAGTAATTGGGTCATCGAAATTCCTGTTTGATCACTGCATGTAGTGTGCATGACAGATACAGCGTAAGTACTCAAATTGTGTACAACTATCAGAGTAATCTCAACTGCAGCGTTGGAACAATTTTGAGTTTGGTGGTGATAAGGAAAGCAACCCTAGTGGTCCATGCCCTTGAATTTTACTTGACTGGAAAAGATACCATTTTGAACTGTTTTCTCAAATATTATTCTAAGCAGTCCAAGTGTTTAAAAGGTATAAAGTTATAAATATTGTACATTTTAGTCTTAACTACTGAGTAATGTTAGATTACTTTTGTAAAAATGTTCATCAATTTGTTTAAAACAATATGTTTTCATAGTGATGTAAGTTCAAATGGCCTATTTCCATGAAGACGCGTATTAAAGGGATAAACGCAGAAGATAAATTATTTATTTACTCATAAATGAATTCTGTTTATTGTCTTGTAAAAAAGAATGAAGTATAATAAGTATGAGGCATTGAGGTATCTTGACTTTTTCACTCCTTTTTCGAATTTTCCTCAGGAAAACTTCTAACTAACAATAACACTATCACTATCACAACGACCTTGTATTGCATATTTCAGTTCAAATTTCCATTATGGTTTATGTTATTATGACAAATGAAATACACACCGTAAACTGTTGGATAACTTTATTAGTGAGGTTATCGTAGTATGTGATGGAATTTAGTTAAATTAAAAAAAATCATATATTGAGCACTAGAAACTATTTAATAATAACTGTATACATCTAGAAGACGCACAAACCCATTTAGTATTTTTAGTCATTTGACCTCGTCCGTATAAGGGGATTGTATCAACGTAATATAAGCACGTCCATAATAATGAATATAGGAGTTGACTTTGTAAAAATAAAACATGATTTCTGTTCAAAAGATCGTAACTTATATATATATATATGTGTATATTCAAATGGATACATTTTAAAAACGACAAAATATTTAAAATTTTAGTTTTCTATAGTAATTATACTTCAGATGTGCATTTAAGAAGGAATTTTTTGAAAATAGCATTTAAACGTCGAAACCGTTTTGGGCTGAATGTATAAATATTTTCACTTTTCAAAAGTTACTAAGAAAATATTTTGTTTTGTTTAATATGTTGATTTTAATATTTATCAGTTGAAGGGGTGAATGTATATAAATAAAAATAAATAACATTATAATAAACAACGGTTGTTCGCTTTTTCGATTTAAAATATTTAGGTTTAAGATTAGTAATTGCTCTAAACTGAAATAGCAAAAATGTCCCGATTGAATTCGGCAAATTCAGCAAGTATATAATAAAAATATTAGTTTCAACTAAAATTATATTATTCGTTTTTTCTCTCTAACTCGAATTGTTTAGTTCTTACGTGTTTTAATTTTATGTTAACCGGATAATGATGTGTGTCTTTTTTTTTTTTTAATATCTAATGATTAATGTCAATAACAAACACACTCTTCATTTGACAACATTTCATAACATTTATTGGATAAAATATCAACAAATTTTTACGGTTTTATAAGATTCCGTTTTTTTATATATACTCGTATATATATTTTTTCATTCTTAATAAAACAGCATATTCTGTGTTCGGGGGAAACGTAATCCGTGAACATATTAACTGTACGGATTTTAATTTGTAAATTACCCGGCTATGCAATTCAAACAATTAAGTTACCGTAATAGGTGATGGAAATCGGACAGTGGAGCAAATAACAATAACGTTACATTCGAAATTAAATAATCATTTCGCGCGCGTAATAAATGGAATAAAATTAAGGAATTACATTGAAAAGATAGTGGATGGACGTAATAATAGTTTACAATGTTTTTGGGTCAATTTACGTTTATATTGGATAGGTAACGAAATTATGAAAATCATAGCGCATTTTCAACCACAACAACACATTATTATTAGACTCATACTTAAATTAATTAACAATTACAAATGCAGTACGTAGACACGTGCACAGTACGTGCGTAAACGAGTATTATGAAAGTCTACGTACGCGTATATTTCTACGGATGGTATAATTATCAAGTCGAAAAAAAAAAGAACAATATGCGGTTGTCGATTAACGTAGTTATAGTAGATATAAGTTGGACGACGACTGACATATATTATATATATATAAAATCTGCGCAGTTTGTTTAGATCATCTGGGCAGATCGATGTACCTGCACATTTAAAATCGTATGCATTCCTAAGATGAATCTCTGATCCAGTCGACCTTATTTATCCATTAGCGTTTTTTTTTTTTTATTTTAATTATCTAATTAAAAATACTTTATACCATCTATTTACTTGTTCCCGAACAGTTAGAGACGTTTTCTCGTTAAAACGTATTTCAAGTATTGTTTTTAATTTACGACTGATTCGTTTTCTTAAGTATCGTCATACATTTACGCGGTATGAAACTGTAACAATATAACGTCCGTGAACTATACATCCGTATGCACTGTCCGTTACATTTTAAAATATTCTGTTTAACTCCCGGACACACTTTATCGGTACATAAATTTACCAATTTTTACACTGTATGAAAAAGGTTGTGTATTTTTTTTTTTTTTTTTTTACCCAACGATATTATTTATCATGTTACGATTGAATTCAAAACGAAATGCGTTATATGTAATATATATGCACGGCAAACATGTTTTGCGTATTGCCGTAAAACAACTAAAACGTCATGTGTTAATAAGTGAGTTATAGAAATTATAATTAATGCCGTTAATTTTATGTTTTCACCCGTTTTACACCTACTATGCCTAAATATTGTGAAATCTGTTAAATGAGCTAACTTATTTATTCTGTCGCGGAAAATAAACCCGTCAAAAGATAAAAGACCTATCTTGAACGACGGTTAACATTTTATTCCATATTCAATTGTTTTATTTTTTTTTTTTTTGTAAATATGTACATAACTTTTTATGAATTTTATAACTGACGTTTTTATTTTCAACTGTGTAGGTGACTTCATTGGTGGTAAAACATAAAAAAAAAAATAAGATAAAAACTATTGAACAACAATTTTTGACACAGTTCAAGTTATAAATTATACACTGCAAACCAGCTAAAGTAATCTTGTTAAAGGTTCTAAATTACAGTTTGTAATATCTATATCTTATATAAATATTTATATGGAATGCAAATGTTAATTAAAAATTACATTTTTTTATCAAAAATATGATAGTTTTTCGTGTATAATTAGTTTTAAAACCCTATGAACAAAGTTATTTGTATAATACACGATTTTCACTTGATGTTTTACTAATGGAATTTGTTGAATAAATTATAACAAGTATGTTTTTAGCGCTTATATAAATTTAGACATTTAGCATGTGCATAACTTGTTTCGTTTCAGTCCATTTGATTTTTGTGAATATAGTGGTCATGCAAATATATTTCATTACGTTTGGATGGGGATATTATTATTGTGGAATGCAATTGTAGACAAATCAGTTGGTAGTTATACCGATCATGTATTATACGTTTTTATTGTTAGTTAATGACAAGTCTGTCATAACGATTCAGAAATTATTATACACTCGAAATTTTACACTATAGATATAGTTATAACGTCTTCATTTCACAACGATGCTGTTTATCGTTGTCTACCATTTAAAATACTAAAAAATATTTACTATTTTTACGTAATCTATAATTCTTATCGAAGAAATAAACCGTTACAATAGCGCGTA
Organism: Sipha maydis; assembly: GCA_034509805.1. NCBI lineage: Eukaryota > Metazoa > Arthropoda > Insecta > Hemiptera > Aphididae > Sipha > Sipha maydis. The sequence continues at coordinate 5,766 of JASXSY010000720.1, read as the reverse complement.
ATTTTATATATCATTTGATTTCTAAAAATTGCTTTATTAAACATTCATACATTTGAAAATAAATTGATTTTACAAACATATGAAGTTTTCAACTACTTTTTCTCCAATAAATCTAGCATATTTTATTCTTGACTATTTCAATATACAAAGTAATGTAATGTTTGGTATTTATGTATCATAAAATATCAGGGTGTAGAAAGTTAAAACACATTTAATATGATAATTATATCAAATTTATTTATTGAGTTTAATATAAAAAAACCGGATGGGCCTCGCTCTGCTGTACAGTTGGGGGTGGAGTGCACCTCGTTTATAGGATAGGTCATTATTACAACGGATTTGTTAAATTTGAATGCAATGATAGATATCATTGTATACGAATAACGATTCTGAACGGAGTTACTATGTTTGTCTAGGATATAATACATTGTTATTTATAAATATTGTAAAAAGTATACTTTATTTTGAAACGATAAATATATTTTTCAATTAGGATGGGTTGGCAGTTGCATACAGCGACATAGTTTGTCAGTCTAGAATATTATACATTATATTATATTTTACATGTAATTTTATGTCAATATTCGGTGTTCAAACGCTTATAAAAAAAAATTGTGCCTATGGATTTTAATATAAAAACGTGATTTTGCGTAAAATTTCCCGTTTTTTCGTAATTTTTATATCGTTTTTTTCGATTTTTTTTAAAAGGTATTGAAAAAATTGGATTTTTGACTCACCAAAGTACCATCTACATTCACTTTCCTTTCAGAAAAGTTGCTACTTAAGCAAATCGAAGCATTTTTACTGCCAAAAAAGGTGTGGTCAGACACAAAAATAAAAAAATTAAAAAAAAACACACATCATTGTAAAACCAATAGATTCCATCCGTTCAGAATCTAAAATTAAAAAATTATTAACGAATAACATATAATAATTCTGAATTGTTATTTATAATTTCTAACACATTCTTAGTACAAAAATATTATGAAATATTCAAAATGTGTAGTACTATTACAAATAAATTCTATTCAAGCTATTGACTGATAAATTATAAATTATAATGATCGTCATTCGTGAGTTCGAGATACCTATCTAAAATTCTTATCGTATTTTATATGAAATATTGCAATTTAAATCCACGATAGTTATGTATATATTTTTTAATTTTAATTAATATTTTAGACACTTCAACTATGATATTATCCTTCAATGTACCAAATAATTAAGAGAAATGTATATGCAAATAAGTAAAAACGTAATAAAATCTTGAGCTCAAGTAAAAATTAAAATATTATAAGTTCCATTTGAGTAACTTTGATAAATCTGTAGATAAATCTCATGTATTATTAATAACTACTATAACGGTCTAATGGTTTTTATTTTTTGTAATCTAAATACATTATATTATGTTTTGTTCACCGATCGAATATAATAAGGATATTTCATAGGCAATTAAAATAATGCCGAAAATCAATTAGGAATTTGTGATTTTATATAACATAAATTAAAATTTAATTTTAATAAATATATGATGGATAAAAAAGTATATATTTCTTTTTTTTCCTCTACGATTATGTATGTGTTCAAACATCAATCAGTTTCTTTTTCTTTTGATAACTGTGAGATTGTACGAGTAGGTACCTAATACTTCTTTGAACTGTGATAAAATAAGCGTTTTATTGCGGAAATCATTTTTAAAATTATAAACGTCAGTGGATTAAAAAACATGTTTTCACGTAAAAATGTCAGTCATACGAGATTTTTTTTAAACTTAATATGTGTCCTTACGTAGATAGTAAAACTGTTAACCGTTATAATGAATTATGTTTTTATTGTTTCCAACTATACCATATATATGTATACACATATAAATACTCAAGAGTAGTTGTCGTCTATTGTTCGCAATTGTTTTCCTAGAAAAATAGAAACTTAAAGTGATTTAAATGTAAAACAGTAACTTTCAATTAAACACATGTCCGTTTCATATTATGTAAGCAGTTTAATAATATTAAATGTTCGTGCTTGATATAGAGTTTATGATGAAAAAAACGCATCGAACAAGTTTGATGAAAAAAATAGCACAGTATAATGCAAATAAAATATTAATGACAAGTCTACTCAAACACACAAACCATATAGTACGATTTTTTTTTTCTAATTATACTAATTTATAAATAGAAAAATCAGCGTTGTATACATTTATAAATAATAATATTTAATATTAGTGCGTATCTCTAAGGTTAATAATGGTTATAAAATTATACATAAATAATAGGGTTGTTTGACACAATCGTACACAATAAGTAGGCTGTTAAAATCAGGTTTCTGATCATTCGATAAATATAAAGTTTTCGGTGTTGTTGTTTTCATATAATTTTTTTGCTGAACGAAAATGTAGCGTTACAGTATTACCAAAATCGCTCTAACGAATATTGTACCGATGTTTGTTTAGACGTGTTTATGTAAATAAAATTAAGAAAGAAAAAAAACGATATCCATAAATAATCATATCATGACGGATTTTTAATGTGTGAAACGTGCGTTCATTAAACACTATTGTTCGGTAAACCAAAATGCGTTTGTACACGGGTTCACTACTTCGACGTGTGGACGTAAACGAACCACGGGTTCAATCGGACGGCGAGACTCGTTAACCACCCGTCGTGTCATTATTTTGGAATCCACGAGAATTTTGTGCACTAAATTGGAGGTGCACCGAGGAGTGGCCGTCGAAACGGGTAACTAAAGACATGTGAGAGACGAGTGGTGTGTGCGTAATGCGTATGAAATCGTTTACTGGCAGATATACACGTAGTCTGTAATACGCAGGTAATGGGTATCGTGAGACTGAACGTGTAAAAGGGATACTCTTCCAGGAGGATCGTCGGAGAAATCCGATGCCGCCCGGAACGTAAATGCCACAACATTGTACGACGCACAGTGTTCGTCGCTCGCACCGCGTACTTATACGCGTATGATTTGATTTAAAAAAAAAAATAAATACTTTGTACACTTCGTCGTGTACATAACAGCGCACAGGAGTGGCATCGACGGCGTTTATTTGAAAAACGTTTCCCATTAGTTTGCAATCCATTGTACGCGCGGTGTCGTATTCGCGGCAGAAGATTGGCGAGATGTCGAATATCTGTTGGCTTTTATTTTTTCGGTTCCGTCCTGTTCGTCTATTAAGATATTATAGTAACACTTATAACGTGCAAACCATACGTTTAACGTGAATACGTTGGCACAGTCGTATCTGTCCATCGTGAAACGAATGCGATATTGCGCTTAGTCGGTGATTTCAATTTTGAACGGAAACATTAGGGAGCAATCGTTATTCGTGCTTTATACGTACAAGATCGACGTACAAAATCGACGCTGTAGCGATCTAAACCGTATTGAAAAGGTGGTTCGGGTTTTTGACGAATAGTTGAACAGGGCATGACCCAAATTGCGTAAAGTTTTTGTTTTAGGGTCAGTGTACCAACTGCGAAAATTTTGCGAAAACTGCAACAACTTCAAATTTGCTTACCTTCAGATATGAAAATACTGTTGCTCGATTTATTCCGTTTTCAGTATCATCGGATATTTATCAGTCTAAATATTTTTTGCACACTACAGTATTTAGGATAACAAATTTATTATCCCCGATAGTAATATATTTTTAGTAGTTTGACAACGGTTTTAACAATATGGATCGTTTTAAACCAGCTCTTAGTGAAAAAAGTAAGCCATTGTTAGTTCTCGATGATTTTAAGTTTCAAACATTTATTAAATCGAAAAATGGTATTAAGTGGAGACGTGATTTTTTTTAAGTGATATTCAATAATATATATTTACGGAACATGCAAACGACGAAAAAAATATGTATTTTCATAGTAATAATATTAATGTACAGTCTCCAAATAAAACACGTATATAGCATTACGGAACTCGTCACATACGAAATATAGACAATGATAGATGATTAAAATTATTGTTGATTATTGTATTATCATTGTTATGTACCGGTGGTGGCACTTTAAAAATAAATAAATAAAAAAATGTTCCTTTAAAAGAATTTGTAGAACATTGTCGTAATGTAGAGGTAGTAATTACTATTTATAATAAATATTTTTGAGCACATTGTTCTGTACATATTTGCAAACATAATCACAAGTAAAAAAAAAAAAATCTCCTAAAATATATAATATATAATAATCCATCATACATACCTTAAGTAAAATCAAAATATATATATATATAGATATATCTTATGTATCTTAAGTTAATCGTTTACGATAAAAATCGTTTCATAATTTTATCTCTTGAGTAATAAACTGATGGTTATTACTATTATTATAATTACAATTGATTTCTGTGGACTGAGAAAAATACCATAATATTTAGGTGCTTTTAAAATATTTAAATAAACATTCGAAATAAAAAGACAAATAAAAATCTGGTTGTCAATGATAAAATGAGTCGAAAAATAATTCAACAGTTCTAACGCAGTTGTTGATTTGGAATAAACTATTCATTTGACAATTGTTAACGTTGAACATTTATTCTTGGCATTTGCTTGAGAAATATTTTTCAATACAAACCTAATACGTAGAACGTCGTAACAAACGAATATAAAATTTTTATTGTATAATTATAATAACGGAAACGTATCAAAAATCATGATGACCAACGTCTGGAATTTGGATTTGCCGGCCACTCCAATGGACATGGACGATGAAATCGTGAACTTCGGCCTGTGCGATATGGTCAGAGGGGAGTATTTGAAGAGCCTACACGAAACTCTGGAACAAAACCTAGGTGCACTAATTCAGCCCGGCAACATTGATCAATATATGGAAAATTATATTAACACGTGCATGGCCGAGATGGAGAAAAAAGCGATCAGGAATTGCATGGTGGCCAGTTTATACCGTGAAGGAATGGCACGCATGGTATGGTTTTATCGACTATAATAAAATCATGGTTAAAGTCCTACTCTGTTGATTTCCTTAATCCAATACGCATAAGTGGTCGGAACCGGAGAGTTTTTATGCATAAATCGTTTGTGGTCACAAGCACGCTGAAAACTTACAGTTTTTACACACAACTATATTGATAAAACAATAATTATACATACCAGTTGAAACAGCGCAAACAATAGGTTGAACAGTATATATTATTCGCAGATCGATGATGTGAAATTAAGCACGAATGAGGGATCGATGCATAGTACACTGAAGGCGATAATCGTAAATAGTAACATCGAACTGCAAACCGAAGACATTCCTGTCGAAGAAATGGCGTCGGCAGAGGTGAGTATCGCGTCTTCACATAAAGAAGAACAGATGGATATCGAAGTATCCGGTGATGATTTCTCAGCCGCTGTCACCGAAAAGAATTCGGATGAATTTAATGGTCTTTCTTTTACCATGGCCAGCGAAGGAGCGATCCTTGGAACGCGCAGCAATTTCGGTAATTATAACTGTCCACTTGTAACGGTGTCAAATGTGTCCGAATCGGTTAATACAAATAGAGTTGTAAACACCGCAGACAGATTTTCGGTTTTAAATGTTCTGCGCATCATCGTAAACTGTTAGTTGAGCATAGAATAACATCCAATTTTTTTTTGCAGATTCGTACGACGAAAACAAAATATTCGCGATTGCCGTCGACAAGTTTAGGCGTACGGGCATCCGCCAGAGGTCGGTGATCCCTACCGCTTGCATTAACCCTACTACAATGCGAACCAACATCGTCGACGCCGTACTGGCCAGTCCGGTG
>JASXSY010000719.1:600000-808050 GCA_034509805.1 Sipha maydis | reverse complement strand
GACATGGTAAATGAGCAAGTGTGAATTTTATTTAAAAATCACTCACCAAACATATGTATAATTAATTGTATTTTAAAAGATCCTTCCTACACTATTAATCACTTAATTTGTTTTATGAAATTAAAAACAATTAACTCATCTATGATGAAATATATCTTAATATTTAAACACCAAATTTTCGATTTTTCTAATAGATAGAGGAGAACAAAACTCCATGAAATAATTTAACCTATATTCTCATTGAAGATGCTAATTTTCGTCTAAAGAAACTGAAAAATATTGTTTTAGTTATGTGGTGTAAAGTATTAAAACTAATCATTTCATAAAAATGTAAAATGTTTAAATTATTACATGGAAAGTACAGACATTTAATAAAAAAAAACAGTAAAGTAAAACTCCATTACCTCTGATTATTAGAAACTGAATAATACCATAAAATTAAATTATCATAAATTAATTTTGTTTTTTTTTAATTATAAATTATGTATAATAATAATTCTGTGTGAGTGAAATTTAGTTTACCCGAAAAATAGAAAATTTTTCATCGAGTAATTTTTTTTCATCTTTAATGTTCTTTTTTTTCAAAAACTTTACTAATATCCCCATACAATGTGAACGTAACACCATTAAAGTGTATAAATTTAATAATATTCTATTGTTATTACATTAATAACAATAATAAACATTAATAATATATATAGAGTTGTATAAAATGTTCGAAGCGATAGACGAACCAGACGGAAAATACAAGTTTATACATAACTAATAAAATAAATCTTTTATAATATAATTACAAAACTAATTTATGTATCTCACTGATATTAAAACCCAAAATGTATTATTTATATAAATTTTTCTACGAGGGAAAAATGTATAAAATAATTTAGTTTTAACTAGTTTCTTTTTGTTTTACTATATTAACGTATCCTTTGATTTATTTATATTATTACGTCTTTTAATACATTAGAATTTTCAGCGAGTATAATTGTTCAGTCCACACACCACACATGGTATAAAACAATACATATAGTGTTTTAATTATCTATGTAATTCAATATTGAATACGCTCACAAATCGATTTTAGTTGATATAACAAATATAAAAAAAAAAAAACGGCGATCGATTGAAAAGTGTTTGCTTCTTTTTATAGAAAAGGTTCACTAAAAACATATACACACATACGATGACACTATTATAACCCCTAAAGTATAATCCCTTTTACCACTACCGGTTACCAATACCATGAACAAAACGATTGAAATCCAAACATTAGTACGACCTCGGCCCCATACAACCAATATCAGAAAGCCACAATGCGACGATATATAATTTACATATATTTCCATAATATTACACGTGGTGATAAATTATTTTCTTCATTCGTTTTGATTTTTAATTTTTATAAATATAGTTTCATAAATATTTTCGTAATTACACGTCGTGCGTATCGTTTTTATATCTATCACTTAAACGCACCAAAACGCATAGGTGGCAATAAAATAAAATATAAGATTTAGCGTCGAACGAGCGCAAACTATAATATAAAAAACGGGAATAGGATATTTTAAATAACTGAATTCTCCCGGCGATATTACGAAAACTAAAGGCGGTCGCACAAGGAAGACTTTTTGTTGCGCAACTATTTCGTCTTTTCTACATACTCTGTACAATCATATGAAGATGCGTACACGAAGTGGCGTAACAACGAGGCAACTTTTCAGTTGCTCTAGCCGCCAACAGAAGAGCGACGAAATTAAGTTGCACAACAGAAAGTTTCCGGTGTGTAACCGCCCAAAAGGCAGCAAATCACAATTTCAATGTGTTCGGTGATACACATATATATGGGAATTAAAATATTCTGTAGATAACGACTTTTTTGTGTCCCATCTAGTGTAACACAAAAATACTTGATCAATCGAACAAAATACGATTTTACTTTTACTTTACACATTTTTCAGCTACCTACCAGCCGATGTGTTTTATGGTAAATTATATACATACGCTAACGACGACAATTATTGCTACTGTCTGGAATAGGTCGAATGGAATAGCTCGTATTTATACAATCGGTTGTACACAAAAATGCAAATAAGGTTAGAATACACAAATACATATACGTAAATTTACATATACAAAAACGTATAGAGATTGTATACAATTTATTGTTGGAAAATAAAATTATTTTGTAATTGATTTGTGAATTTTCCGTAATAATAATATTTTAATAGCAACGATGCGAAATCAAATAACGAAAACCTATTTACCTTCGTAGGTATCAATATATATAAACATTTAATTTCTATACAAGTTGATTGAATGATTCGTTTCACGCATCCTCCTCCTCCTCCTCCTCCTCCTCCTCTACTCACTTACACTGTTTTGAAAGACGGTATAGCTACTACCGAATTGGAATTTTAGGAATCAAGAGTTTTTACTTTTAATGTAGTAGATAATAATTATCAAAGAGAAAAATGCATTAAGTAATAACGACGCCTTAGTGATGGGTATTTATTATGGTTATTAAAATTTTAATCAAAAAGAAAGGCTACGATTAACACGAAACGATTTTGATTGAATAATTATTTAGTTTGCAAATACGTATCGAAAGACTTTTACAATGTAATACGGTATATTTATCACGCGTATTAAGTTGAACAGCAATAAATTGTTGAATAATTAAGCTCAAAGTTTAAAGTTTGTTCGATACAGGGACAAGAAACTTATCACACAGGCTTACCTCACTTTGACGTGTGAAATAAAGAAGACATTTTGTTTACGTTCAGTTCGTTGTGTTGTTCGTGTTCTTATTGTGCTATTCTCACAAAAAATATAGTATCATCGTACGTATACTGAGAACACCGTGTCGTTAAGTCATAGTTTTAATAAAATATTATAAATACGTACCAAAAAAATGCACGACTTATGATTAAAAAGTTGAAACCTAAACGTGCCCGTCAAAATAACCGTTGTTTAATATATAGTTTTACGATCAAGTTGCGATAACTCGAAGTTGAAGGGGGATAAGAATTCACTTCGAGATGTGTATTATTCAAGATACTTATTAAATGAAAAATTAAATTACATTAAAACTTCGAGTTACGTAATAAAATATACGTTATTTTTTAATTTAACGATAAAGATATGTACATAAATGTTATAAAAAATTGAAGTGCGATCGGGTAGGCATTTAAAAAACAATGCTGTGTCATCGACATTGAATAAATTGGGTATATATTCTTTTATGATTTTTCTAACTATTCATTACATAAAGAGTTATTTTTAGAGCACTTTCGTTTCATATTTTACAAAAAATGATGTTATGACGATAAATAAATTGAGTTGCAAAATATTATGCTTTTTTTTTTAGTATTGGTCCACTTATGAATAGATTTTTAGCTCTTTATGAATAAACTATTTGAATCAACATACCTCTAAATTTGGATATTTGGCTGGTTTCAATGTTCTATTGTCACTTTTATTGCCTTCACATTTTTTTTTTAATATCAGCTTTATTTTTTAACAATATTGACGTGTATTTGATGAAATATTAAATTCTTTCGCGATGATTTGTTTTTCCGATTACTTTTCTTCACCAATTATATCAATTGTCACAATATGCAATTTGTCAGCTATATATATAGATATATTTTTTTTCTATTAAATAAACTTTATGTTTATTACTAGAAATGTTGAAATACCGTATTTTATTTTGTTGTTGTATAATACCGTATAATACCGGTATTATACCTGTATTATACCGTATAGAACCTTCCAGTACCTACAATTATTGGAAATTTAACAGAGGTTATAAACCTATTATTAATTATGAAATACGAATCATTTAAAAAAAGGAATGATTTAAAAATGACTAGAAGGTCAGAAAACATATAATAAAAGATTTAATTTAATAATTTTAATGGATATTTTTAGACTGAGTACTTTCCCTACTCATTGGGAACACATGGTATGATAATAATCAGGTCTAGCAAATGCATATTTTTCTTGGTTCGTTCTAAAACATCCAAATTAAGATACATTATGTTTCAAACTCCTCTGATGTCATACACGAAATTTTATTTTGCTATTTTTTGCATATTTACGATTTTTACCGCTATTTTGCTAATTTAAGGTTTTTAATGCTATTTTTAGGAATATTTTCACATAAATATATACTATGGGAGCTATTTTGCTAATTTAGAGATTTAAATGCTGTTTATGGGCAAATTTTTAGATAATAAAGGAAATAAACACATATTTTTGAAAAACTAAATTACCTACTAAACAGCAGTCTACGAATATGTGAACGAAAACAAATTGTTTCATTTTAAAATGGTCTTCATCCAAAATAAACAGTCTTAGACCGCTGTTATCGTCGATCAAATCGGACAATTCCATTCGTTTCCAATAAATTGTTTATTTTTAAAATCGTGTCAGTCACATCGTACTATCGCACTATCATCGGATTTGTTGTATTATTATGCTGTCGTTTTAACAATGTTCTAATGACTGAACATGGTAATTTTATTTTAATGTTCCGTCATCATTTAGATATGTCACGTGTTCATTGATCATGAACTGTTGTACTTACTCTCAAATAGTACCTATAGTTCTAACATACCTATCACCTTATTCTATGAAATACATTAAAAATCTGTAAAATTAAAAAAATCAAATACTTCATGTTTAATAAAATCTGCAAATTAAATATATCTTAAATTTCATGTTTAAAAAAATCCGCAAATTATTAAATATATCTTAAATTTCATGTTTAAAAAAATTTTTTGAATATTTTATTTTGCATATTTTCTAATTTTAAGTGCTATTTATAGCGCTTATATTAATATTTTTATGTGCATATTTAAGCGCTAAAAATTAATTTTTTTAGTGCTACAACTTCTGAGCCCTGATAATAATTAATAAATAAATAATAAATAATAATTTTATATCTAAATATTTTTAATCGTGGTAATAATTAAAAATAACGCCTTAGTTCTTTTTTTTATACCGTCTGTATAAAATAATTTTATACCATGTGTATAATACCTTGTATAATACAGTTTTATACCACTGTATAATACAAACTCACATCTCTATTTATTACTATTTATGTTTATATTTATTTAATCTACACAAGCGAGTATAACAAATAAATAAGATGACACAATAAAATATAAGAGAATAGCCTAGTTATCATGGGAAAGGAAATAGGGGAAACTATTCAGCAACAGTAATTCATATTTAATATGATGGGTTCAATTAAGAAAATTGTTTTTATTTCATTTTTTTATTTTTTTATTGGGGACGTCTCTAGGCCATTTTCTTTTAAGTTTTCTTGATGGATTATTAGGAAAGTGATCAAGGACATACGGAAAATTAACGGGTTTTGCTTTAAATGGAGTTAAAGTACTTTTTTTTTTTGTATTGCAACATTATATCCAATGTTTAGTTACGGATTTAATAAGTGTAGGGGTATGTTATTTTAGTAATAATTGAGAATAATCTTTCATACCAAGAGCGAAATTTATTTGGACTGATTTGTTTTCATTTAATTTTATTTTCTATTTTTTTTGTCCAATTTGAAATAAAATGTTAATGGTGTTTTATGTTGTGATCGGCTATGATAATATATTTATTTGAAGCTAGTATAGCTAAATAATCGACATATGTCACTAGAATCGCATGGTATATTAGAGGATATCTGATATACGAATATTATAGAGAATAGGTAATAAAGCACTTCCTTAGAGCACTCCGACATCGATTTTATAATAAAGTGAATAAGTTATTTTGTTGTTCATTAAAAAATCGTCCTCAAAAAAAAATTTTAGTACGAGGAAATATGGGGCAGGTGGAAACAATTTTAATTTAAACAATAATCCGTCATGCCAAAAGCGATTAAAGATTATTACAATGTCGAAGAATATACTTGAGAAATGTTATTTTTCGAGAAGATCATTTTACAATATGAGTTTGCTAAATATTTTTGTATTTTTGTTATGGAAATTAGTATAATAGTAAAGAATTTCTATATAGGGGTGATATAAGAAAGCCTAAAAACTGTGTTGTAAATGTGAATCAGAAAAAGAATAGTAGTATCGGTTAATTTTTTTAATATTTTATTATTTATTAGAACGTACCCTGAGGCTTTTTTGTTGTGTAATTCTATAATATGTGACTTTATTTCACGGTGTGTGATTGGTCTTGTTGATAATGACCTGGGTAATAGACTGCTGAGACAAATTTGAATATTTTCTATGTATGTTAAACTGGATTTATATTAATATGGGGTTGAACAATTTGAAAGATGTATATCCCGAATAGATTTGCTTTTTTACTATCAGTCATAGCTAAGAAATTATCATGGTATAATAAAAGAGGAACTGTATCTCTTCTTTTGGTTTTATTGTTTATTAGTTTCCACAAAGAACCATTGTTTGGTGTTAAAGATGATAAGAGAAAGTAAAATTTATTAGTTTTAAAGGTTGTGAGTTCTTTTTTTATTTTGTTTTTAGTTTGTTAAATTTATATTTGTGATTTGGATAATGGGTTTGTTGCCAGATTTTTCAAGCTTGTCGGTTTTTATTGATTAATTCCTTTAGATGATTTGGTAGATAAGCACATTGGCTTGTTTTTATTTATGCATTAGTATTTGTTGGTGAAAAGGTTGAGTCCGTTAATGCTTCTTGGGTGGTCGTTATTAAAATTTGCGAAGCCTTGTCTCTATCCTCACGAGATTTTAATCGGATTTTCAGTGAAATGCATTTATTTAATTTTCTTTGAAAAAGATTGAAATTGATTTTTCCGAAAAAGAGAGAGAAAGAACTTTCATTTAAGCGAACTGCCCGACGTTCGAATTGCCTATATGACACAGTGTAAATATTCAGACGTTTGTTACATCATTTTAAATACAAATAACGTATGTAGTATAAAAAAATAAATCGCGTAAAATGTGTTAATGTACAATATGGGATAATCTTAATAATAAATGAAAATAAATTATGGAATATAATATAAAGTAAAATGCTATTTGGATGATTTTATTAAGTATTACAAGCATAAATGTTTGTACATAATGTCAAACATATCACACATGATATTTAAATACATCTCTTTGAATTTTCTTAATTCTAAACTACTTTATTTTAAAAAAATCTTTAAGCAGAGAAGATGATGTTCTACGTACCCCAAAACAAAAATAGTAAACTTTCCAAATTCTTATTTTATATTTTCATGAAGAAAATGAATAGTATAACAAAAAATGTTTTCTTTTCTGGACTCATTCCTAAATGGAGTTAAACTAAAGAATGGTCAATGATCATGGTCGTATCCAGCTTTTTTTTGGGGGGGAGGGGTTCATTTTAATATAAAACTATAACATCATTTTCAAGAATTTGAATTATCTATAACCATATCATTGTTGTAGGTATAAATACAAAATACGTAATAAGTTTAATTTCGTTATTTTTAGTACCTACCTATTCTTCGTATTTAATTAGTCTATCTTATCAGAAGACATCGATAATATTTAGTTCTAACTCTGGTAGACGGACGTATTATTTCTTCATTTTTGTTTTTTATTTTTTTTTATACAGTATAAATAAAAATAAAAACTTATTACTGAAAATACATAAGTTTTTATTTTTATTTATACTGTATAAAAAAAAATAAAAAACAAAAATGAAGAAATAATACGTCCGTCTACCAGAGTTAGAACTAAATATTATCGATGTCTTCTGATAAGATAGACTAATTAAATACGAAGAATAGGTAGGTACTAAAAATAACGAAATTAAACTTATTACGAAACATTTATTTATTGACGTGTCCATAACCCTCGATAACAAAAGCGTCACACATTATAATATAATATTATTTATTACAGTTGTATTCTATTATTGGCTTTAAAAGTAAAAAAAATATCTAGATTAAAATATTTATTTTTTTATTTTCACGATTTTCAGGATTATCAAAGAAATTTCAATACAAATGTTTTTCAATGTAATTTGGGGAGGGTGGGGTTGAACCCGGAAAACATCCCCCCTGAATACGGCCATGTCACTGGTCAGTTCTTCAAAGTTATTTATTTTTATTAAGTTATTTGGTAACGAGATGTTTAATTAACGATTCGTATGAGATAGTCTATGGATTGGGGCGTCAAGTGAAACAAAATAAATATGATTATATACAATTGTATTTACAACCAAATGACATATGCTTTGCATTAAAGTCCCCATAAAAAATACATAAGTTTGTTGTCGTTCGTACATTTTTTAAAGTTGAGGAAGGATTATTTTATGACCCATGGGACCAGTAGACTGACGATATCGAAATGGAGATGTAGCCGATAATTATTTGAAAGTTTAAGGCTTGTTAATCAGCTATAATTAATTTTATATTAATATGTATCAATACAATAATTCATTTTTGTTTTTGAGACATGTTTAAAAACATACAAAAATATGCAAGATGACACTAGTTTGATACATACTAACCAATACATACTTACTGTTACTATGCATGCGCTAATAATCAATTTCTGTCTATTCGTTTATTATCTTTATTAGACTGGTAAGTAAATAAAACATAATATGTTTACGAAAATATCCAAATGTAACCGATATTATATACCTAGACTAAGATCTTTATCACAATTTTATATTTAAGTTAAATTACTTAAATTACATTTAGTGTTATGAGAATTTCCAGGGGAATAAAAAAATATGGAATTTTCAAGTTTTTCTAGTTATCAAAATTGGAGTAATCGCGACTTGACTGAATAATTACTGCAATTGTATATGTTGATGAAATATCACACATAAATGTAGGAATGCAAAAGTAATGCAGAATAAATGTTACAATGAACAACAAAAACTTTTATTTTAAAAACGTAAGAAAGGTAAAAGAAACGTAAGCAACATCGTAACGCTTAATAATGAAATAACGTACCAAAATATATAGGTTAGAGCGGTTTTGTTGATAACGACAAGGAAACATGGTGGACTATATTGTCAAAGACGCTATACCATATAATAATTTACTGAAATAATTACCACAACAGCAGTAACTATATAAACTGATTCTACACTTACTAACTTTGGATGTTTAAAAATAACAAACGCGTAATTTAAGGGTTTTCTTGAAAATAAATGTTAACAAAGGCTAGAACATTAATAAATTTTTAATTTTTTTAAACATATTTTAACTTTCAACCAAAAATATAAGAAAATTTAAAATAAAAATATAGAATAAAAAAAATTAGCAATTTATCGTAAACTTTTTCATTTGATAATATTCAATAGCAGTCAAATATTTTGTATGTTAAAACTTCAATAAAATGTTTAGTAACAAATAACATGTATAAATTGAAATGTTAATAAATTGAAATAAAATAAATGTTCAAATATAAATATTTTTCTATTAAAAATAAATGAAACTGTAACACTTTTGATAAAAAATATGTTTCAAGCAATATAAAATAACTGTTATATTATTTTAAATCGGTTATTCACTAAAATATTTGAAAATCTTCTGAGAAAATCAAAAAATAACATGGTTAAAAAATCAATAAAACCTTTGCTTCATCCAAAAACTAGAAAACATTATTTTCAATATACACTAAAAGTTAATAAGTGAATTACGTGATAAACGGGGGAAAACATTAATTGGAATTCCTTAATAAAGTAATTAATTACATGATTAGTCACACTAACGTAGAATTAACAACAATAAAGTTAGAAGAAAATTAAGTCAAAAGTTCACGGCACTTCTTCCTATATAAGTTCACGGCACTTCCAATATTCTTATATAGGTGTTAGTATAAAAGATACAAAAGTTGCTTTTCTTTGTCCGAAGTGAACTCCAAAACAATAGTTTTGTTTTACTGATTCGGTTTAAATGAAACTTTCATCATTGGCTTACTCATGATCCTAAAACTATCATAGACTACGCCATCACGAATGACATTGGTTAACTTTTTAATTTCAGATTTTTTCATTAGTTAACAGGCACGATGGTTTACTATAATTCGAATTCTGGTAATTGATATGATATAAGTTATATCATATAACTATTATAAGTCTTATCATTTAAAAAAATTATAAGTATATTATGCATATTACACCAAATTAAATCCCATTTGAGTTGTTTGACCGAAGACACGAAACAATGGAATAGGTCAGGAAAGAGAACTTCATATTACCTACCAAGTCCGTAGCCATAAAAAAATGTCGGGGGGAAGGGGGGTTAAAGTATATGAGTATATATTAGAGTATAATGTATTATGTAATAAAATATGAAATTATAATAAAAATATTATTTAAATTAAGATTATTTTTTTTTTAAATTTCGGTAGGTAACTATGTACATTATCTTATATTTCTACATTAACAATTATAATTCATTACACTTTAGTATATAAGTAAACTATATACAATACATATATCAAAAAAAATAAAAAAATTTATAAAACGTACTACAATATAATTATATTAATTTAATTCTCCTTGAAGTATTTGAAAATCTTTTGATAACTTCTTCAGTGTCAAAAAAAATGTCGGGGGGGAGGGGTCTGAACCTTGAACCCCACCCCCTAGCTACGGCCTTGTTACCTACCATATTTCTTAACAGGTTGATTTTCGTGGTGGTCAGACAATAGGGTTGAGGATAGTATAATGTGATGCTAGGTACCCTAAACGTTTCCACAAAATATATGTTTTATTTATAATATTAATCCACAAGCATCTACAAGTTATATAAAAATATTAAACTAAAAATTCACTCAGATTCCATTATCATGAGACATTATTTTGAAAAATATACATACTTGACAGCCAGTACAAGGATTCGCAATCCACGACCGCCAATTTTCCGGACAAACATTTCCTTTGATTTATTTCACAGCTGAACTGTCCAACTATTTTTGGCAAACATTATTGTTTTTTTGTCCTTTCCCCCAAAGAGATTAAAACCAGGATTTAATTTAAAATAATTAAATAGTACAATGATATAATAATTTAAATAGTATAGAAACAATACCCAGCACCTAAACACGGTTAGAGAATTCTAAACAAATAATACAATTTTTACGATTTACATATTAAACGTGATACTTGTAATTTTATTGCATTTTATGTTTTGACAAAATATTCAAATTTCAATGTTTTATTCAGTAAATTAGATGACCATTTTTAAAAATAAAATAAAATCTGCCGAATTCTGTACAGTAATTTATATTAAAAATACCTAGTGTATCTTTATTTATAAAATGAATCTTCTAATCTTGGATTAATTAAACTATATAATACAGGTACACGTATATTATTAGATACAATACAATTTTTATACAATTTGGAACTTAGTTAATTAGCTATGTTGAAAAATATTAACAAAATTACTTTTTTTCCCAACTACAATATTGGAAGGGTAATACAGGGTTAGTGAATATTAGAGCTATGTGCGAAAATATTTTATGGGACCTATTTAGTAGGTAGGTGTAGATATAGGTTTAATTTTGAATCATCAGAAACAGTCCAGTTTTCAGCCTATCAATAAATTTGTGTCGTTAGATTATTACTCTATGCGTTAGATTAAGATATTTATATATATTTATATATATAAATCAATATTACATACATCTTTGTGTATACATATATGTATAAATAGATACATATTCAAAATGCGTCGGTAAACCATAGTTTACTGGTAAACGCAGCGTGCGTGTGTCTTTTATATATATTTATCTATATAATATATATCATATATCATATATCATATATCATAAATATTATAAACTAACTGATCCCGTGCACTTCGTTGCTCGTTAAATATACCAACTCTGTATGACTCAAACTTTGTTCAATTCGTTATTTAATATTCGGTGGATGATGTTCTAGATTTATCTTAAGTTTTCTGTTGCCCGGAATAAAAATTCTGATTTGCAACAGAATAATTATCAGGTAGCATGGCAGTGCGGGCATTACTTGCCCATATCACAAATTACTACTTTTGAATGAGCATAATATTCAATATCGGGCTCATACTGAAATGCTAGACGCAGGAATGAATCAGATATAAATGCTCGATGTACCTGTTGGCGTTGTTGGTCATTTGCTCTGCGTGAGTCAACTACGAATCGCGCTTGTCTTTGCTCAAATTGTCATTGTTCATTCCATTCTGCACATGCCTCTTATGATTGAGATTAACGCAATTGCGCCATACTCACACGAACATTCGCACTATCGGATTGGCATTGTTCGTCTGTTCTTTGCGCTCTTCTATTTCTCATGTTTGTAGCTGCATTTGTTCTACGACAAAAATTGACGATCTAGCGTCTTCTTGGCATTTTTAATGACACAAACAAAAAGAAAATATTCAAAGTACTCATTTATGTTTTTTTTTTTTGTTTTTTTTTTGGTTACCTTGCAACGTCGGGTAATTCATTATATTAATTTTATATATTACCATTGGTAACCACTAATAAATAAATATTATTCTCAAATCTTATAACCCCCATAGCAACCAATTATAAACAAAAATGTCTATCGTAAATCTCAAAATTCCTGTTTGTGCACCTCCCGGGGGTGGTCAATCCTTTTTAAATTAGCCTTGATGTTCTTGATCAGTGATTACATTGCCATGGAGACGATCAATATTATATTATCCATATTATAGTAAGGGCTGTTTTAAAAAGAAAAGGGCTGTTTTTAGGGTCTTTTCAGCAATTCTTCTTCTTCTTCTTTTGCTTCGCCTTCCTCCCAACTATTTGGGGTCGGCCACCCTTGTCCTACACCTCCACTTTACTCGGTCAATCACATCTCCTCTGCACACACCGACAGCCCTCATATCATTCTCCAAAGTCTCCAACCATCTCTTTTTTGGTCTTCCTCTTCCTCTTTTCCAGCAATTATTCGAATTTTTCTCGCTGTGAAAACCATCCTTGGACTTCAACGAACATTTAAAAAAAAATAATTGGCCAAATTGGTCCAGACGTTGTTGAGTTATGCGCTTACCAACACATTTTGCGTTCATTTTTATATTATATATATATATATTATATTTTCTACATATTTTTCTGTATATTCCTATATTTATCTGTATTTATACGTCATTAGAGCCGGGCAGCACATTTCGTTTAGTATTAATCAAGTTGACTCTCACAATAATTGTTAATGATTGTTGAAAATTATTATCAATTTGACGTTTATAGACCGAATAAGACGTATGCGATTTTGAGTTTTGATGCATAATAACCGAAGATTTATTTTTTCCAACAGACCGTGGTGCCTTTCAGTGCGCAGGGCTCTGTGCCATGGCACAGCTCACACCGCCTTCAGGCCAGCTCTGTTACGTTCGACTTCAATCACTTGTACTTATAAGTTAAAAATACTTTCTTTCGCACTTAAATATTTCGAACACATTTTCAAAATTATTTTAATTTGAACATTTTTTACATAACTATTTTGAAAAAAGACACCCAACAAAATTCCCGCGGGACAATTACCCTTCTGTATACCACATTAATATGTACTAAGCCAATTTGGAAACGAAAAAAGATGATCTTCTTCGCAAGTTAAACATGACACCGGCATGGATGGAATATATTTTCTTGGAATGGATAACAAGTCCTAACTTCTAAAGTTTTCAGCAAAAATACTATCAACGGATAGTATTATAACTTGTATAGAAATAACTAAACGTGGCGTCTATACAATGGAGTTACACATCAAAAGGAAAAAATCTTTATTCGCTATATATCTACTGAAAAACGTTCACTTCCATATGATATTTACTCGTATTTTAACAACACACATTCGAACCAACACGTATGCCGGTGGTGAAAGGCATTTATTTTAATTTTATGTCAGTGAAATATTTTTTTTCTTATAACTTATAATTGTATACGTTATATTTAACAGCGCACAATAGTTATGGTGAAAACGATTATATTATGTGATCATTATTCTTTCTGTTCAAGAAATATAAATTAGATACTTGATAATACGCATAACGCGCGATCTATATCGAAAGTAAAAATAAAAACTGTTATCTACTGAAATTTTCTAAAATGTATAAATATACATAAATTTAACATAAAAATACTAATTTCTAAGGAATTTTTCAATGAATTTATTATCAACGAATTGTTTAGTTTCTGAGCGATTTGATCGATCAGCATTAAAGTACACAAGATTACAAATATAGGATTAATTATTCCACTAATTACAGGAATTTTTATGTAAATAATATTTTGAAAAAATAATTTAAAACCATTATTTTAGTAGAATTTTTCGTTTTTCGTTATTAAAATATTCAGTCGTCCGTCATAAAATGTACTAATACAATTTAGTGTTCACAATTCATGTTATTATGTTTTTTCTATAACGATATCGATCTATGATTACAATTTGCTTTTTGTATTAATATTTAATTTACTAATTGTTTTCGATTGTATATTCACATAAATATCAAGTGTGTGTTAAAAAACAACGATTTATGACATAAAAAGGATTACAATTTTAAACAGTAAGTTATAGATTAGTTTCAATCCACTTTAATTTTTGGCAAACTACATACAATATAATCTCTACAAATAAAATGTATCATATTAAATAAACTTTATGAATACTACATTGATAAAACGATAAATTATCGAATTATATTTCGAATACAAGTGACGTATCTGAATTCTGATCACTCGAGAAAATACATATTACAGTTAAGATCAAGTTTTTTATAGATTTTATTGTTCCAAAAGATATTTTCTTAATTCAAGACCTTTTGGCTTTTGCTATATTGTAGTAAACTGTACATATATTCCAGTATAAAACATATAATGAGAATGGGATTACATTAATTACAATAAAGTGTTGGATCAATATATCTTTTATTCCAACCGCTTCCTAAATACGGTTATAAACTAGAAAAAAAAACATGAATGTTTAATAATGGAGGAAGTTAATAATGTATAATATGACCGACAACTGTATATTTTAACTTATTCATTACATGGCCAATGCTTCGAAACAATTTCTAAGTATATATATAATGTACCTATGTAAATGAAAGTCGTTCATTTATTAACTTACAACGGCTATTATAAATTATATTATATAGTTCAGCAATACCATTGTATCACCAACCGAACGATATATGATAATTAATTATAATTAAGCTATACACACACAATTTGTATTTATATATGTATATATACAGGGGCGGATTTAGGACTAGGCTACCTAGGCTATAGCCTAGGGGCACCACGACTTAGGGGGCGCTAAGCCGTAGATGTTGAATTTGTTTTTTTGTAGATACTAGATAATATAATTATTATCTGCAAATTTAATTTATCATCTACGAGAATTTATCTAGTTAAACTTAAATATTAATAATGAATAATGTTAAATATTATAAATTAGTTCGCTGTTGTAAATAAATATGTATACATATATATAATGTGATATGGTAGATGTGGCGTGACAACCATCGTATCAAAAGTGTGTGATACATTGAAAATTGCATATAATATAAAAACAGATTTTTGTTGTGTCTATAAATCTAATTATATCATGATTCGAGCGGCAGATTATTATACTTTCGGCTTCGACGGCCATTTTAGTTAGGTGGAGTTATATTTTCTAATTTTTATTGCATTACACTCATTACAGTGTCAAATCACCAAGAGCCACTAATGGAAAAGTGGACAATTATACATTTATATTTAATATTATTGAACATTTATTTTCCCAATTTTTTAGGTTGACTTGAAAAAAATTTAAATTGAACCCATTATCTATTTTTGTATAACCATAAACTTGTTAAATTAATAAGGAGGAGACTCTCAGCTCTTATTGAATAAATTATGCTCCAAGGAATAGGGGCGTTTGTTTTTTATTAGCCTAGGGGCGCCTTTTAAGTAAATCCGGCCCTGTATATATATATATATATATATATATATATATATATATATATATATATATATATTTAAATACAAATATAGTTTATATATTTTATTTATTCGTATGGCATTAGCAATGTGACAATATATATATAAGTATAGATGTATAAAGTTGTAAATTGTAATAAGCAGGTAGCAAAACAGGTATTATAATGTAAATAACAATAACAATAATTATATAGGTATAGCGATATATAGTGTGGAGAAATTATAGGTTGATATCTAGGCTTTTCACCCGTTCAATATCCTCAGGTGTTGCATTAAGGATATCCTCGAGCTTTCCATAGAATTTTCTCTTTGGGCACTCTCGTAATATATGGTCTACATTTTGGTTGGGAGCACTGCAATCGCATCCCGGGTTGGGAATGATGCCCCATCTATGCATAAGGTGTCCCACTCTTCCATGTCTTGTACGAATTCGGTTTAACGTAGTCCAGATTCTCCGTGGTAGGTTGAAGCCAGGTTGTTTAGTCGAGAAATTCTTAATGAGAGAAGAGTACCTTAGTTCTGAATTTTTCCATTCTTCTTTCCAACATTGTTCTGCGTCGTATTTGGTGGTATTGAGTTTAATTCCAGTTTCCCACGGAGGTTTACGTGATTTAAGTCGGCGTATGTGTAGATTATTACAGAATTTAGAATATTCATGGATTGGGTGGGAGGTGCTATAACTAAGTTTTGACCACAATTTAAGTAATGCTATGTTCCAACGGTTTTGAGGAGGGGAATGTTGCTGAAAACAGGTAGCCAGTCAAGTGGGGTAGTTTTTACTGTGCCTGAAATAATGCGCATGCTTTGATTACTATCTTTTTAATGTGAACACTATTTAACCAAACCGGGGCACAGTATTCCGCGACAGAGTAGACCAGAGCTATTGTGGAAGTTCTTAATGTTGAGGAGTCGGCATCCCAATCTATACCTGTCAGTTTTTGAGTTATGTTGATGCGAGATCCAATCTTAGACGCAACGTTGGTTAAGTGTGTTTTAAAAGATAGAGACCTGTCAAGTGTGACGCCCAGGTATTTTGGGTTAGGTACATGTTATAATCTGTGTCCTCAATAGGTAATTTCTAAGTTGTAATCAACCATTATATTATTTAAGTGGAAAGCTGTGGTTTCGGTTTTACTGAGGTTTGGGGTGAGTCTCCATTGTTTTAAGAATTTGTTTAAGGTTTCGAGATCTGAATTAAGTATGTTCGCGCAGTTATCAAGGTTTTTATCTTGATTTATGATGCAAATATCTCCACACATATGAATTGCTTGGACTCTGTCTTGGGTAAGTCACTAATGTATAGGTTTAACAACAGCGGAGCCAGTACGGAACCCTGAGGTAGTCCATTGTCCAGTGATCTCGTCTTGCTTTTTCCGTTATTATTGAGGTGGATAACAAATTGGCGGTTACTTAACATGTCACTCAGGAGCTTTACTAAGGTTTGACAGGGAATTATCCGTAAGAACTTTATGAGTAGGCCTTTCCTCCAGACTGTATCATATGCGCTGGATAGATCGATGAATGTGGCAGCTGTTTTTAAACATTTTTCAAAGCAATCTTCAATAAACATAGTAAGTAATAGGACTTGATCGCAACAATTTCGGTTCGGTCTAAATCCAGTCTGTTCAATAGGAATATGTTGATTGATGGTTGGCATTATGCGGTTCTATATAAGTTTTTCAAGTAGTTTGTAACAGGTACAGAGCAGAGCTATTAACCTGTAGCTTGCTGTATCGTTAACAGATTTTCCTGGTTTAAGAACTGCAATTGTCTTGGATTTATTAAAGATTGGTGGGATGTAGCCATTAGTTAAGATTTCGCTTGTGAGCCAGGAGATTACATGTGAGCTACAATTCTTTAGAAATTTAGGGAAGATGTCATCTATTCCAGATTTCCAGATGCTTTCCCATTTTTTAGACTTTTTATAGACATTTATATTTCCTTGGGCAAGAAGTCACGAGCAAATTCTGATTTGGGTTCAGCTCTCCGTTTTAAGTTTTTTTTTTTTTTTTAAGTTCAGTGGTTACTGTCTTGCTGAAGGGTTTGTCCATGGGTGCTCTGGAGGTTTTCACTATACGGTTAGCTATGTCATTTGGGTTTATGCCCGGAGATTTGCTTTTGGTCTTATGGGAATTAGGATTCCAATTTCTTTAGTAGTAGCCAGACTTTTCTACTATAAAATTTGAAATCCAAGTTTTCCACCGTATTCAGCCACCTTTCTTTACGGGTTGCAGTTGGTGAGTCTAGCAGTTTCTCGCTATATCTTTGTTTGGTGTTTTGTTAAAGAGGTTGAATAATCCACCGGTTCCTAAAAACAGTATATATATGAATATAATAGATATAAAAAATTTTAATTATGAAAAAGTAATAAACTTACTTGAATAAATTA
Organism: Sipha maydis; assembly: GCA_034509805.1. Taxonomy (NCBI): domain Eukaryota; kingdom Metazoa; phylum Arthropoda; class Insecta; order Hemiptera; family Aphididae; genus Sipha; species Sipha maydis. Next base: position 789,721 of record JASXSY010000719.1, on the reverse strand, counting down.
TGTTTTGAAATAGATAATAATACGGCGATCACCTGAACTTCCTAACCTAACCTCAACCTAATGTCGGGTTTACACGATACGTAGTACTTACTTATCATTAGTACGAGTCACTCGCATTTACTCATTGCCTGAGCGTTCACACGACACTCGCACTCGCACTAAATGGTTTACACATGGTGTAAAATATTAGTATATAGTAACATACTATGATAATCATTGATAATAATATTAAATATATATATATATATATATATATATATATATATATTAAATTGTAAAATGAATATTAAATAATAAATAAGATTGATAATACGTCGATTTTAGGTTTCTTATTTTATTTTTTACGTCATCTACGTTGAAATTGTCAATAGCCATTTCGACAAAAAATTTTTGGAATGCTGCTGCACGGATCTATTTATTTTTGTAAGAACTGTCTTTAGTGTTCCATTTACATTCATGTGATTTTAACTCCTCAATAAACTTTATAGTGGTTTGTGCATTCCACTTTTTAGCCATTTTAATATTTTAGACTTATAAAATAATTAAATGTATTTAAAAATACTAATATAACTAACAATATTTATCATTGATATTATCAGTGTGCAACATGCGCCGCACACGTGATATTATCACGGTAATAACACAAATATTACTAAGCACTAATACTTATCGTCAAGTGAGTGCAATCGCGATTAAAGTCATGGAAGGGGTAGCTACTTGTCGTTAGTAAATAGAACAGCGTTCTATTCACTCGCACTAAGGTTTTACTAATACTAAGCACTTTTTTTTCTGTTTACATGCAATGTGCGAGTGCGAGTGACAAGTACTAATGACAATTAATTACGTAGTAATTACTACGCATAGTGTAAACCCGACATAACGCACATATATCTAAATGAAAATATTCAAACTGTATTCGGAACGGAAAAAAAGTATTTGGCCCGAGTACGATTCTAATAAATAAAAATGTGCAATTCGCCTTAACCAAAAACATAATACCAAAATAATAAAACACGATTTCAAATCGTGAAACAAGCGGGATTTAACAAAGAATGAGGTAATGTGTAGGTGTATATGAATGTTTTATAATTATTACCCGTATATTGCCTACAACACTGATTTAAGAATTAATAATTCCATTGTATTACTATAAAATGAACGGTACCAAGTGCTTTTTTTGAAGAAGAAGAAATGCCACATCGAATTTTTGAGCTTAAAATTTCATACTCATCGACATCGCCTTCGAAAAAACTTGGATTCGTGCCAACGTCATTTTTTTATGCACACTTAGGTATATAGTGGGATTAATCTTTGACTCGTCTGCACTAAATGATTAACAAGTATATTTGAAACAAAAAATCACGTTGCATTTTGTTTTACCATGTTTTACTGGTATCGCATACTACAAAATGTCATCATCGATTTATAATACTGCTCATACTTAGATTTTTCAAGAATTATTCTATTCAACGTTCTTTTGAAGTTACTATTTTTGCATGTGAAAGTGAAAAATAATATATTTATTACTTAGTTAAGTTCAATGAAACTATCGTTTGTATACATTATATATAAATCCAGAGCCCCCCCAAAGAGGGGGGCTGTTAGACCTGGAGAACAGAGGCCCAAAACAGAAAGGTCTTCAGTAAGTGAGGAAAACTACAAAGATTAACAATGAGTCAAGAACTATTAAACTCACTTATTTATGGAAAATTCGCTTCAACAATAAACTTCAACGATTTCATAACTAAGTTCACTGTGCTCAAATCCCGTAAAATAATTCTAACTTAAAAATATATAAAATGTAAATTTAAATATATATATTAATTTTTCATTTGGATAATATTGTAATAAAAATATAGACATTATATTTAATATAATGTAATAAAATTATTTATTTATTTATATTTACATTAGTATTTTGACTGTAATAATTTACAATCAAAATACTTATGAATCTTAACTTTTAATCTTTTATGGTACATTTTATTATTTTTAATCTTGTAAAGGCCCAGACAAACATTAGTAGGTACTTGGAGCAAGAGCCCAACATTTGATGTGCGGCTCTACATAAATCTTATAATATTTAACCCTATACATATAGACATCTTGTGCATATACATAATTCAACATTTACATATCTGTGTGTGTATGTTATTATAATAATATGACTGTACCGAACAATTGTGTATTTTCCGTATAGTGCGTGTGTGAAGTGAGCGAACGTTATCGTGACACACATATAACATCATCATAACACACACGTGTGCGTATGTACTATGTATATCTATGGCCTAGAAAAAGCCACGGAGAATGTATACAAATATCGTTTGCTGTACCGATCGTACAATTTCCATCAAGTGTGTTTACAGCAAAGTAAGGCACGTTTTTTAGCTTTTGCTATTTCTGCAAAGATTTCCGAATAAGTTGCAAAAGTGTGATCTGAATTTACAAAAGTAGGACTAAAGAATAAGAATTAAAATATACGCATACACATATTTACAAATGTCTACGGAAATATATATACATACGGATGTATTTTAGGATATACATTCCGCTATCACGTGTGTATGTGCGAGTGTTATGATATTCAATAATATTTTGCTATTATACAAATTTAACATTTCCATAATTATAACAAATATTAGTTTATATATGATATCATCTTTAACTTTGGTTGAAAAAGTTGAAAAAAATAATAATTACAATAATAATAAATTATTGCATACAAAATAAAGTTTCAGTTGCCTAATAAGAGCAGGGACACATGTAGATGTTAAAGGATAAGCACGGCAGGCGCGATATGTGTCCCTAAAAGCAACAAACATTTACAAGCTGTATATTAAAATCATGTGTATTATAATATATTATTACTCAAGGACGTGCAAGTTAAGCCTCACAACGAGAGGCAAGAGCCGGCAATTTTAAATGTATCGGAAAACGATAAATATGTATTTAAATGTCACCGCAGCCGGCGCACTGAACATGCGAGCTAGCAGTTATAAGTAGGTGAGCGTGCAAGAGAAATGTTTGCGTTTCGACGAAGGCGCGCGCAGTATATCAGTTCAACACCGGATCGTCGAGTTCGTTATGATAGTAAAAATTGTGTTTACATGGTAATAATAACAATAATAATCATCGACAACGTACATGTGTCAACGTTTAGACGTGAACAAATTTCGCCCATCTGCGCACACCGCACATGTATTATGATTTGTTGCGTTGAGCACATGCTCGTCATCGTATCGTCTCGTATAAATTATTATGATATAATACATACCACGCATGCATAATAATTGTATGTATTAAGTGAATGGCGTAACCAGGAAGGGGATTAGCAGATTAAAACCCCTCTGAAAAGTCTCACTTATTTTGTAAAATATACAATAATTGTAAGAAATGTTTTATCAAATCATTAAATACATCATTAAACAATATTCACAGTTTCAATATATGAAATAATAACTCATTTTATATTTTAACTTATGTTCAATCAAGTTAGTGCTTATGTTGGTGAGGGTTGAAAATTTAAAACTCCCTCCAAAATATTTTTTGGCTATGCCACTGCTTATAATATGTCAGCCGATTCATATATTCCTACTTCATTGACCATTTCGAGTCCGTGTACAACGGTAATTTTACTAACTAGTAGAAAATGTTTTACTTTTATTTAATAAATAAAATTATAATAAAAGGGTCTGAAATCGTTTCGAAAATGTGGAAAAGTTACAATAATCGCATTGGTCTAATAGACTAAAAACTTTAAAAGAGTATAATAAGCATATTTATATAATATGCTACAAATCAAATCATTATAAATATATTTATATAATATGAGACAATTATTTTAAATATTAACAAAGGGATCCCCCATTTGATTATAACATTAATCACTTAGTAGGTTTATTTTTCTTATAATTACTTGAACAATTAGGGACAAAAAACTAAGGAACGATTTTATCAGAGATGTTGAAATTCGATAAGGATATTAAATCAGATGTAATTGTATCAACTTGATCGCACAACATCCTTTGAGAAACTTTATTAGACTTAATGTAGTGGGAAACTCTTTATAAAACAACTCCGCTTCATAATACGTTTTATAGAATTTATTATAACTAATAACGCAGTTGTTTGTTATTAACGTAAGGCGCGAAAAGTATTTAAATTTATTTTTTCAGCGATTCTGCTTGTTCAATATGATTTCACAACTATGGAATATGCCATATTACATGTAATGCAGGATATGTTAACGGAGAAAGTATTTCGAATATTTAGACCTCTTTCACATGAAGCGACCATAGCAACCATGATGATCGACCATGATTATGTCACTAGAAAAATATCGTTACTACTTGAGCTACCAGAAACGCTTTTGTGTTTCGGTGTTTATTCAATACAGTACCAACCATAGATAAGTCTACCTTCATATCAACATGGAAACCGAAGAGCTAGCTTGTACAGTGAATCTGTATATTCGAGTACATCGAAGGAAAAAAATTATACTATAGATAGTGCTAGGGACACTAATCAATCTATTATCAATAGATCAATTAGTGAGATCGTTCTGCCAAAGGTATACACAATTAATTTTATAAAGATTTAAGAAAGTACGAAGGCAATTTTTTTAATTATTTAAGAATGTCCATTATTTTATTGACTAAATTAATGAAGCTGCTTCGGCAAGGTTTAACGAATCAATAGACGAATATGAAGGAATGTATCTTGCCTGTCAGAAAATTAGTCGTAACTTTAAGGGAAAATGCGGCACTGGTAATAGGTCAAATGAATATATTACGCATTTGTCTACTCAAACAATACACATTTAAGTGGTGACGTCACTATTCTGGTTGTCTGGTAGCGTGGCTGATCGCGAAAACTTTTATGAGTGACACGGCTAAGTTTATGGCGCTACTCTGTGTGAAAACCCTAATTTAATTATTAATATCTTGTGGTGGTACTACTCAGATGATTTCGTATGAAAGAGACCTCAATTCCTAATTCGATAACAAGACGAATCGTGTTTTACAGTACACGATTTTTTTTTGAACTGTCTAAGTTCTTATATTTTTCAACGCATCGGTAAAATATAATAATGAAAATATACATCATATTGTGCTCCGAATACTGTAATTAATTAATAAACCATTCCATATATAACATAATAAATGGAAATAGTTATTATCAACGAGTACAGCAGTTTACATGTCCTATTCCACGGCTGGTCATAATTTTGTAAAACGCGTTTACCTACGATAAAAAAATAAAAAAAAATTTAAATAGTTTTATCGGTTCACGTTTGCAATACAGCTCGTATACCGCGACCACACTGAATCTATCGAATAATTATATTATAATATATTCTATTTCTAAGACATACATACATTGTTAACTTATTAGTTCATAATCAATGTTCGTCAGCAAATTTTACCAAAATACATTTAACATTTTTCCAAACCAATATAATAATATACATTTCCGTATGTCTAAGCAAAGTTCTACTGATTTCTGATTTTTCATAGATAATTAAAACAATAGTGCAGTTCAAAGTGATTGTTTTCCCGTATAAATTCACGTATTACAGCTCAGCAATGTATACGATAATATTATAATAATAAAAAAATAAAAATAATGCAAGAAAATACGCATACATTACCATTACACATGTGGCTGCGTAGCCGTTACCCCAAAATCATGCATACCAAAAACAGTTTTATTAAAACATAATAAAAATAAAAATAATAATATGTATTACGATTCCAGAGAGTTGATTGACCCGCTTAAACATATAACGTAGGTAGGTTACGGCGCCCGCATGACCTCACGCGCGCACCGTGTCCCTCTCGCTACTCACGGTTACGACTTCGGTGGGGAGGGGTCAATCCTCTTTCCCCACGACCGAACGAACGAAAAGTCGCGCTACTCTCTCGCAAATGAACAACTTGTGAAGTCAAGACTTTTGCAAGCATAATTTTTTGCAACAACAATGTTCAATAATAATTATTATTATCATTATTAATTATCATAGACGTAATATAGACTCACGTCCTAAGAGTTCCATGTGGTTTTAAAGTTTGACACTCCAAATTATTCCTCATTAGTTTGTGTGCCCAGCGAGTCCATAAATTATAAAAGAATAATATTATCTATGAGCGAATCGCTGTTGCTCGGTACGCAAGTTAAAAACATAAAGGGTCTGCTGCTCAAGGGAAGCAAAATGCTATTTGATAACGCTCTGTAAACATGTAATCGCAGATGTATATATAATAACTAGGTAGCAAGCTCCGTATATTATGTCAAAAAAAAATTTAAGCCGACGTCCATTTGCAGGGGGGAGGGGCAAAAACAATTGAACAATAATGAAATTATCGATATTTACCATTGATTATTATAACTTAATACATGCCTATTATAACTTTTTTTTGTGATATTGTAGAAACTATCTACCTGAACATTCAACATTTCAAATTATTAATTAATAATTAGAAATTACTAAATGTATTATCAATAATTTGTATAAATAAAAAAGATATTTATTATTTCTTATAGACCTTACCATGGACGCAAATAATAGGGGCTAGAGGGCTTAGCTTCCCAAATATTTGTCTCGTCCCCTTAATATTTATGTCTCCTCCATATAATAGATACAGATACAAATTAAAATGTATACCAAATTAGCCCCCCTCCCCCCAAAAATAATAAAACACTATTTGCGCTTATACCTCTTACGTATAATTATTAATGTTCACAATGAAATTGAATCATTTAGTACTAAAATGTTTCAAATATATGCTTAAATTTACAGTAATAGTAGAAAAAATCCGGATCGTGACTTATATTTTTTTTCAAATTATACTTAGACATTAATAATTAATATGTGATCTATTTATGCTTCAGACTTCAAATTAAAATTATTATTTATTACATATATACACTCAGTGTACCCACATAATATTACTTTAACTTTTCTTACTTTCTTTCATTTGGCGTCATTAGTGAAAACATTTAAACAATTTTAAAAATACTAACTAAATCACTTAACAACAAATACCTATTATACTTACTACAATAAGCAATATACATAAATTAATTATATAAAATCCCTAATCTATAAAATATATATAAATAAAACAGTATATAAATGACTGCCCTAACATAACATGTAATTTTGCGAGTGACTAAAAATAGTAACAATGAAATAGGACGTTAATTTATACAATCTAAACACAATGTGTCAACAAAATACATGTCACGTTATTTGAAGCACTTATAGAAATCAAGATCGTTCGTTTTTTGGAAGAGGTTACTCGTTATTTACTCATAACTGCGATCAATGAAATAAAATATGTACTACATTCAAAAAAGTCATCAAATGCAAAAACAAAAAAAAATAAATAAGCTTAAACCATCATAGTAAAAAATCCAAACAGGTAGTAAACACCTACGCACAAAAACTGTGTTGAGCTAAATTTTTATTTACATTTGCATCTAAACCCATGTTTCTTTAGGAAAACGAATTGCGAACAGTAATAACTAGTGAGCAATCTTTCTAGTTTAATGTTATATTATGTTATCATCTATTCAATATGTAATGAAATAAATCTATATTATAAATTATAATATGAAAGGAAGAAAAATGAAACATACTATGGTTTTTTATTTTTATTTTAATGTGCAATAGAAACATAATTATAAACATGTGATATATAAGCTACTCGTGCAGTTTTTCTACAGAGAAATGATCGTTATTTTTTTTTTAATTGATAATTATAACAAAAAAGTACTGTATAACACGATAATTAGATAAAAATTGCACCTTTCATAAAGAATGAGTGGATAATTCATTATTTTCGTAGACTACGTCGTTAAGTTATTCTTCTATTTTCATGTACCTACCTGCAACCTACTCGTTAATCGTCATAAAACGACAAAATTGTAGCGCCAGAATATAATAGCATATTAGTGGTTGAATATTATATAATATATAGATAGGCGCTGGGGGCGGAACAAGGGGAGGAATACAGGGATTATCTTCGAGCGTAAAATTATAGATTGTATAATTTTTGTAGTATATTATCTATTATAAATTACTAATTTGATATTTTTAATTTTGATAATGTTTAAAACTCAATAAGTATAATTCCCTGAAAAAAATTGTAGGGAAGGGTACTGAATTCTTCGTTTATGATAGAACGTAATTTTAATATTTTCTTCGGACGTAAAAATTCAAACTTCTGTCTTTGGTTAGGTATATACACTTTAATAAAAAAAAATTTACTTAACCTATACATATAATGTACGAGTCTCATTTAGAACAATTAATTTAAGAAAGTTTCGTTTTAGCACAATTAATTGTACCTACTATACTCGTTTGTCGGAGCGCAGAAACCTAGCTATTTATTCGCATTTCGCTTTGTACGAACAACATATTCGTATAAATATTTCAATTAGCCCGATCAGAAAAACCGTATATTATATTTTAGCATACCTTTTATATACTTGTTCAATAAATATTATTTTTAATTGAACGTTTAAATTAGGAACACTGCGGTAAGCGGTACAATGTTCATTTTTTTTTTTTTATACAAGAGAAAAAAATGAAACATTTTTTATTATTCTTAATGCGTTCTACATAGCTTCTACATAGTTCTGCTACCGACGTCACTGCGGAATTGTTCTTCAAATAACAGAATATTGTTATCTTATTTTGCTGAGCACCTATTTCTAAATAATATACAATATAGCTATTTCCTTACACAACACCAACATCATGAAAAAGTACAAACAATTGACCATGTTAACTTATATTAACCATGTCTCCATTAAATATAATGTACACAGTGGCATTTTTATATTTTATCCATAAACAAATTTGCAACCTTAACAAGGTTCCTATTAAAATTATTTATAAAATGAATACGTAAATAAAATTGAGTATATCAAAATGTATAGTGAAAAATAAACACCAGTGAAGAAAATTAAATTAAAAATAAATCAATTTTTTTCATTTACAAATTATTCAAAAGCATTCGATAAAAACCAATAGGTAACTTTTCACAAATACCATTTAAACGAAAAAATTGTGCTGGAATAATAAAATCTATATGGATAACTTCAGTGGCGTAGCCAGGATTTTTAAATGGGAGGGGCTAAACACTTTTTTGAGCAACTTAGTTAAAACAGATTATTACAGATCACCATAATACCCCATCCACCACCAAATTTAAAAATGTATTTTCAGCGTTTTAATATAATTTTAATATTTATTTAAATATAATTAATAATAATAATAAATTAACGGTAGTCAGCTGACATTATTATTGTCACAGCATAACATGGTATAAAAACTATATAGTGATATAAAATGAGTGTTAGATGAGAGTCGCTACAACGTTCACGACAACCACAAAAAGATATAAGTAATCATGGTAGAAGTAATATGTTTATGTATTTGCCAATGACAAACATCCGTAATTCGCAACATTTAATTAGTACCAAAATTTTAAAATATTATAATACCAAAACAGTAGTATACTAGTAATACTTATACATGAAAACCACCCATAAGGAGGGGAGACTATAGGACTTATAATTCCCTCTCATGGCTACGCCTATGGATACCTTCAACACTAAGTTGTATAATTTTAAAAATGTTTAATGAAATTCATACTCAGCATACTAAAGAACATTTTCTTGGTATGCAAATACATTTTTTAACTTGAACATAAAATTATGAAATGTATTTATATACATATCAAATGTAAATTATTATCTTTTACTTTCATCATAATCACCCATTTTACCAAAGCCAAAATGTATAATAATAGTACGAACACATGGTACTAATAGTATTAATAATTAATATATTTATTATGAGATGGTTTGGGCATGTGATGAGGCGAGAGGAAACGAATGCAGTAAGAGTGGTTATGAAGATGGACGTTGAAGGGAAAAGAGGAAGAGGAAGACCAAAAAAGAGATTGTTGGAGACTTTGGAGAATGACATGAGGGCTGTCGGTGTGTGCAGAGGAGATGTGATTGACCGAGTAAAGTGGAGGTGTAGGACAAGGGTGGCCGACCCCAAATAGTTGGGAGGAAGGCGAAGTAAAAGAAGAAGAAGAAGACATGGTACTAATAGTATTAATTTTGTTTTATAAATTCCTTAATTATTCAAACGTTACAATTATAAAATTAAGAACTAAACCTGTAACTATAAAAAATTATTTTAATTTAAAAAAAAAATATTTCCCAATTATTAAAGAATTTTTTATACGTTCACAATTATTTTAACATTTAAACAGTGAAAATTAAAATCACCCCAATTCAAATTCAAAAGTCAGAATGTTTCATCTGAATTTTCTTTAAGACTCCACGTAAAACTTATCAATTATCATTATCTAAAAAAAATAAAATCCTCTTCCTCTGAAGTAAAAGCTTAATACCGCAACATTACAAAAACTCTTATTATTAATATGAAAAAGAACTGCCGAGAAAACTATTTTCTTTTATCATTAAAAAATTATACTAATTATTTGTTTATCAATATATATCTTACAAACCAGTAAGTAGACATTTATCCCATCTAAAATAGTTTTCTATTACAAAATATTAGATGTTAAATCACATTTGATCTTATATGATTTTTATTTATCAACATTTTGAATTTTGAATTGTTTATTTATTAAAAATTATAATATTATTACTTTATATTATTACTATATTTTACCGAACTCGGTGGAATATAAATACTTAAAACCTCCAAACAAATACAATAATACATTCGAAAAATAAGAAAGGTCCTATTTCGATCCCTTAAAATGCATCACTGCAGATACCTATAGGACATAATAAAATAGGCACTCAATCAGTTAATCGATTTATTTACAATTCTCTGGAGGCTCGATATGATGTTACCATCGAATATTCAAGAGACTTAATATCACAGTTTTAAAAGATCTTCAAAAATCGTACTCGATATGATATTATGTATCCATATCAAAGTTCCAACGTACCAAAGTATATAAATAATACAACTATGTATAAACCTTAAATATATATATATATATATAAATATTTATATTTCATGATGTTTGTGTGTACCATCATTTATCACTGGAAAAATTAATAACAGTAGTTTCCAAATTCAATGTAAATATTTTTCGTTGACAAAGGAATTTAGACAGCTGTCGTTTCTATATGTTCTATGCATAAGCATGCGCATACCTGTACTCGTATTTCAGGAGGTGCCTACAATACTTATTGGCTCAATCAACATAACGTTAAGATATATTAATAAATTATAAAGTATAAATAATTAAATAAACATAACTTTAATTTTTTATTTAATATTTTGGTATGTTAGTCTCAATGAATATGTTTCCCGTGAGTCACATATATTTTTTCAATTATTTATAACTTGTACATAAGAAGTCAACTGTAGCTATTATACTGTCATAATACATTTTTACACGAAAATTTAGAAAATTATATTTTTGTTTTTTCTATTACGAAATATAATTTATTTTTCAGTAAATATTTTAAAATAAAATACATTTAATTACAGAAATATCAGTTAAAATACAGGCCTGTTACTTTTAGGCTTAAATTGCAGGGCCTTAAAATCAACATTTCGAGAGGTAGGTAGAGGTAACTCAGGTAACCCCCGTGCGCACGCCTACTCGTATGGTTGGTTCTATGCAGATATTAATCATTAAATGATACAAATTATACATACAATATACACGACACATGTTTCTTACAGCAAAATTAATTTAAGATCAGTTAAAAACAAAAAACAAAAACGAAAATTCACGAAATCTACTTTTCCTTCAAATATAGTGTGGAAATTACAAGTTTCTTTTGTTACAAATAATTTCATTGAGTCACTATGATATTAATACATTTTATCAGACTACTATATTTACTAATAACGCTCTTCCTATTATATTGTTGATATTTAGACGATCAACAGATTTGTGGCACAAAGACAAACGTCATCAAATTATTCTCAAACAACACATATTAATTCATATCTCTTTCTCTCCAAGAACAATTTTTTAAAGTTATACTTACGCAGAGTAGTTTTGATTATTTATAGTATATTGATAATCAAAACTTCTCGGCGCATACGGAATATAAATGAATTATAACATTTTTAATATCATCATTAAATATTCAAATTCTAATCGACAGTTTTAAATGTTAACCACCAGAGAAGTTCGCACAAGGGCGATGACAAATTTTTTTGCTGCTACGACTTTCTATACATACAATGTACTTATGCCACGACGATGAACAGGCAGGCACAATCCCCCAAAAACCAGTTCCGAGATTTTTAAAAGTGGTCAGTCTACAATACGACAAAACCGGTCAAACAAAAAATATAAAAAATAAATGCATTCTCATAACGGTATCCATCCACCACTACCTACCTATAACACGCATGTACATTACACAAACTCGAGAGTGTATGTATGTGTACGGTCGCGTAGGCTCAATGATCAAAAATAGAGTAGAAGTGCAAATTATTTATTATTAATTTGTAAAATACACAAATCTAACTACAAAGTGAAATAAACCAATTCTACGAATTTGGAAAATCACACAACCGACAACCCTTTTTGGGATAATATTAGACAAAAATATTATGTCTTTAATATTAATTTATTTGTTAGAAATCAAATTATAAAATCCAGGAGCGAATAATTGTTAACAGATATAGATTTATTTTTAAGCAGCATATTGCAAAAGTACCTATACACAATCTAACGACAAAAGTCAACATCATAATATGTAAATATTACATTATATTCCGTAAACTTCATAAAAACCAAACAAGATAAATAAAGTAGATATGTTGAATAAATATTGGTTACCAATTCATAAGATTTCTAAAATCTAAATTGACCATTTATAAATACATATTTAAATATACATTTTATTTAAAATAAAAACATTTGAATACATTTTTATTATTTTAACATAACCATCAATTCGTTGCATATATTATGAAGATAATTTAAGTACCTAAAAAAAAAATCCCGGAACTTAAAATCTGCTTAATAATCTTTAAAAATAACATGAATTTCCGATAAGTATATAAATCAAATTTTATCGCCCTCGGTTGAAATACATCATAATACGTAATTAAAGTGAGTCAAATATAATCCAAGAATACTTTAAATCTTCGAAGATTAAATTATTGAAACTATAACTAATAGAATGTAAATATAAAGTTCCGAACGCTTTCAAAATTTCAAATCAAATTAGAAAGGTTTTTATTCTGTAACAAAAAACCTTCGGGATATATTAATACAACATAAAATATGAGCGTTAGTTCCTGAATGAAATGAGTATAGTAGTTACAATTGAACCAGTTTGACTACATTTCTAATACACAGTTAAATATTTTTCTTTTCTTAAGAGACACATCGGTACATCGATTAAAATTCAATATAATTAATATTTAACATCATTAAAAGTGATATTATTTCAATAGAATAACCAAGATCAACCAAATTCTAATCTATAGTAAATCACGTGAAAAATAATTTTGAACAGACTAAACACCAATAGAAAACCAAAAAGATCGCCATCTTTGGTACAAAAAAAATATATTACCATTGTTGAAATATTTGTATAATATATTTTGTAAAATTCATAATAAACATAAGAAGAGTAAATTATATAATAACTTTCCAAAGAAATACTTTATTGAAATACAGTTAAAAAATGTAACTTTAAAATAAATATTTATTACATAAAATCCAGATTTCTTAAAAAATGTTAATCACAATAATTATGATATACTGAATAACATACTGATAAAAAATTTGTTTGAGTTTGAAGTATGTTAAATTATAGTTAATTCCCATGAGACATTTCGGAGTAAAAATATAATAAATTAACTATGACCTGTTAAAAAATGATTAGTAAATGTTCACTAGATAATAATTCTACGAAATGCAATTTTGATTCACGCAACAAAAGATAATACAATATATTTAAAAAAAAAAAAAGAATTACAAAAACCAACATACAATAATCACATTCCTTATAATAATAAAATTAACTAGTATTGTATATATGTCCCATTACCTAGTTGAAAGCACTAAAACTAAACACATATATAATGATAAAATATTAATAATAGTTAAAAAGCAAATTTTTGAAGGTGATTTATAAATAAAATGTAATAACTATGTTTTACTAAGAAGTCTAGAGATAAACATGACCTTAGTAAAATAAAATAAAAATGGAATAGAGTTTTTATACCATTAGGAAGTAGTAACAACTACCAACTAGTGGTATATAGCAGTGACATATCGTTAAGAACTCTTGTTGCGCTCACCAATTTTGTTATTGTTTAATAAGACTCTTCATCGCTTGATACAAGAATCACTCGTTCCGCTTCTCGTCTACTCTTTACAACTGGTGTTATCAATTCATCAACCCAATCAGTTGGAGCAGGGCGTTTAGCAACTTTGGTCCAACCATCATCAGACTCAGGTATATAATAATTTTCCATGGTTGTTCTAGAATAATCATGATCTTTATTACGCGTTAAACCATTGAAATCCAATAGCTCTCCAAGTTCAGCCATAATAGTATCAGTTTGACCATCAGCAGATGATCCATTGGCGACCATGTTAAGCATATCTTTCAAATTGGTAGTGCTTAAAGGTGATCCTGACTTGGAGAATAACAAATTTCTTGATCGACCTTATAATTAATAAAAGCAAAATATTAAAATAAAATTTTCCTTATTGTTAAAATTAAACTAACCTGGAACAGCTGTACTAGATTCCTGACCTTCTACAGTCATTATATCCTTTTCATCAGTGACTGTAGGTCTCAAATTTGGTGCTGCTATTAAAGCAAGTGACATCATAAGAACTAACAGACAAGTAGCTGGTTGTGTAGTTGTTCCACCCGGAGCAATAGCATTTTGTAAACGTTTTAGAGCTGCTTTCAAACGTTCATTTTCAGTCTGAAGAGAACGTACATTTTTCATCAGCTCACTATTTTCATCAGAACATTGCTTAACTCTAAAATAAAACATAAGTGTGTCAGATTTAAAGGTTTAAATAAAATAAAATTGATTTCTCTGTTCTCTTACCTTTCTTCAAGACCATCAACATATTCCTTCTTTCGCTTTCTTGAATCTTGAGCTGATATCTTGTTTCTTATTTTTCGACGAATGCGTTTTAAATCTCTTTCTTCATGTTTTGTAAGAGGATAATGTGCTGGCAATTTAATCCCTTCTTTTTCCATTAATTTCCTTTCTTCATCTATAAAGGGTTAATAAAATATTTAATTAATAATAGTTAAAATCATACTTGTCATTAAAAATCATACTTGTTAAATGAAGTCGTGGATACATTGAATCGGACTCATCACTAGTACTATCAGAAACCACTACTTTGTTCTGTTTCAAAATGGGTATAGATTTTGTTACTAAAGAATTATTATTCCTAACAAATATTCTTCTTCCATTATTTATAGACTGTAATCGTCTGAGCGCATCAGCATTTATGGTTTTACCATTCTGGTTAAAAACCTTTAGTACATGTTTCAAGTATTAAAATTTAAATTACAAAAAAAAAAAATCATTCTCACCTTGATTGTTTTGACATTAGATAAATTTATTGGTATAAAAACTGGTTTTGTCAAATGTTTGGAAATTGCAATTGGCCCTTGTGATTGTTTTGGAGATAGAATTACTGGACGAGGTTGAGTTTTCAATAATTGTGGTTGTTGAATAATTGTAGGTTCTTCTTCTATAGCATGGTTATCTTCATCGTCACCATCATTTAATTCTTCTTCAACATCATCAATATCAATTATTTCCTCTTTGACAAAAGAATCATATGTGAGATCCATTTTAATCTCAGCACTCTCAGACTTAGAAGTTTCTGATGTTGGAATGAATGTCATATGATCCACAGATGAAAGTCCTTTTTTATAAACAAATTTACATTTATGAAAATGTAAATAACTTTAAATAATCAAAAGAATATTTATGTAATATATATAATACAAAAAAATTAAAAAAGACTGAGTTAATAAATTCTGGTCAAATCTGAAAAAAAACACCTTCAAATGATTTTTAGAAAATAAAAATATGTATATATTGATTCTTTTAAATATTATTTGTACCACAGTTTATAAAAATTAATATCCAAAAATAGATTAAAAATAAACCTAAATTGAAATATTAAATTGTATCATCTTGAATAATTAGGAAAAATAAATAAAATACCATTTTTTACTACAGGCATCAAAAGTAGAACCATAATAATAAGCCTTAAATTATAATTGAATTATCTCAAAAATACCTACTTTAAATTACAAAATATGTGTATTATTGACACATATGTTTTGTTAGTACTAGTTGTAATCCAACAAATCTATATTTCTTTAGATTTTATATTTATATTTCATATATCTGAGGTATTTAGAAACTTTTAAAATTTGAAGTTCTAGGAAAAATAGAAAATTTAAAAAAATATAGAAGGATTGAAATTTTATTAACGAACAGAACATATGGAGAGTTTAGCTTTTACACAAAAAATAAAGTGTGACACATATCAGGTTGAGAATCTGGTGGTTATAAACTGCATATGGTAAAACTGGTAGGCATTTAAAAATAAAAACACCTAAACCTTAGGTATATAAGCTTGGATAATATAAATAATCAACGGGAAATGTGTAGCGTACCGCTGTCTGAGCATGAGGAGCTGCTGCTCTCAGCATTATCATAGGACCTCGGCGTAGTAGCCCCACTTGATATGAAGTCATCAGTGGGCAAGAAGTCAAACGGAGTAGATTCGTCTTCCATTTTCAGCAAAGAATCAAGGAAATTGTCATTTTCCAGGTCCCAATTGTCTCTCTACAGGTGCGAACAGAAAAACAGAAACCCTCGTAAGTCATCATCATCGCACACATGGTCCACGGATGGATACCGCGCCCATCACCGCCGACACCCGCCGCTACCGCGTTAAAGTGTCAACGACGAACGGTAAGGAAACACGTAAAACCGCTGCAGGGAAAACACTTACACCGGTTTCACCGTCCGCTGTCGTCACAGTTGATTTGTCGAACACGTCCAACGCCACCGAGTCGTTGAGCAACATGTCCACAATGCTCAACTGGCACTTGGGGTCAAACGACGAAGACGATGAAGACGACGACGACGACGACGACATGGTTGCACCGCCGGAATCCGATGAATCGATTAATGCAATTAATTCTCAACTAAAAACCACTGGTAACAGCACTCAAACATTTTTGGCCGCACAGCCCCGGTTACAGAGTACGACCCGAAAATGCAATACAACACGACGGACAGACGATGTATTATGTACTATGATTATTTATTTAATCGACGCCGCGGCGGCGAACGTGCGTGCGCTAGCGTTGATACTTCGATACGTCAGCGCGCGGTAGCGGCGGCGCGTGTACGATAATATATGTAAGAATACTCGTGACGTATGCAGAAAAAACAGCTTTTACATATATATATATATATATATATATATATATATGTTTATGTGAGAGAAAAAAAATAATCAACGACCGGAGAAAGCCGACGACTGAGAACAGTTCGCGACCACCACCTACTACTACTGTAACTGCAGTCGTCACCGTATGCCGCTACTGCCGACTGCATACCGTACGTATTTTTGTTTACCTGGTCGCCGGACGGACGCCGTCGATTGGTGGTCAAGCGTTAGGGATGGGCCGCCGGTCGAGCGCGCAGTGCTGCCGTATCCGAGGACGCGAAATTATTTGGCCCGGTGCCGCGGCCGATTATTAGGATATATTATTTTCAACGATTTTTTCCACCGTTCTCGCATTTCGCATGAACGGTGTGTAACGTAGTCTCTGTGACCGCCGCCGCCAGAGTCCAACATGGGAGGGGGGCTATGACCACTGCAGCCCCGGCCTCAATATTGTTTGGGGTCCCGGGCCCCTGTTGACAATTAAAGTGGCACTGTGAAATTTTATGATAATATTGCTTTCGTTAGATATTTACAAAACAAATTAGCTACATTTCGTAATCTATAAGATTAATATTATCTAATCAATAAAAAAAAAACTATTAAATTATAAGATAAAGTTGGCTAAAACACTTAATCATTTGTTTAACCCATCCTGTCACCCAATCATCAACTTGTATACTTAGCCGAGTTTTAACAAGTGTGTGATCATGCGAGCTGCAACAGTTGTAAGCCGCACGTTATCTAGAAATATCACAAGTTTTTTAAGCGCTCAGCTCTTACGTATTTGTTATAGTCACGACGCTTGATGGACTTTATACTTTTAACTGGTCTACAATCTGTGTCACGCGGAATCTTTTAAAGCAATTTTTTTTAAAATTATAACCAAATTATATGTACATTAAAGGATATTTTTGAAAATTTTAATGAAAAATAGGAAGCTACATGAATGAAAAATAATATAATAAAATTTAAATTTTGTACATACGAATTATATGGAGTAAAATTAAAATGTAAGTACAATCAAAAACCGGGAATAGATTTTTTTTACAGCTGTAAATGTATTAAAAGGATTAAAACTTATGTTAGTTCATTAAGAGAGAAATTTATATAATTTGAAAAAAAGCAAGAGAATTATCAATAAATACTTTGTTCGGTAAAGAATAATGTGTTAAAATAAAAAACTCTCAGATAGTACAATTGAAAGAAATTCAAACTTTTGCGAAATGAAAAAGTTAGAGGTTGATACTTTTATGTTAATATTGATCGTTTAATTACTGAACTTCATAAAAGATTAAATGCATACGATAACGCGGGCGGCCCCCTATTCGGCCAAAACGTACCCTTCCCTTTTCGGCCAGTGTCACTTTTCGGCCAAAACTTACCGTTTACTTTTCGGCCACTGTTCTTTTTCGGCCAGTATAATTTTCTTTAAAATTTACAATTTTAACAACTGAACATATGATTACATTTGTTAAATTAAAAATTAATTTTTGTTTGACAAATTTTACTATTTATGTAGTCCTCACTCTTCAATGTAAGTTTAATTTCGTTTATAGTTGGTTTTTTGGAAGTAAAGATAAACCAGCGTTGTACCATGTTGTACCTTATCGTTTCTATCTTATCTAATATATTATATTATGAAAAACCAATTATATGTTATCGTGAACATTAATTTAACACGACACACAGCCACAGACACACACATTGTATGAAACAGTTATATAAACACTCAGTACAAAAGTGTTCTAGCATACGTACCTATACTTTTTAGTACCTACCGAGTCGTGATAGACATTTTTAAAATTTAAATTTAAAAAACATAAAAATAATTTATAATGGCTGAATTCATTGAAAGTAACCGGGGAAAATGTTTATTAATTTTTGAAAATTATAAGTTTTCAAAAGCCAATACAAAATTGGACGGCACAACTCGTTGGAAATGTATTAATCGTAAGTGTGCTGCTATATTATATACAAATCAAACAAATACAATTTGTTCCGAAAACGAGAATATAATACACATAAACCATGATCCATATACAAGGAATTTAATTGATCGTCAAATACTTAATACAGCGTGTAAAAGAAAAGCTGAAGAGGATCTTCACAACAGACCAAAAAAAATTATCATGGAAGAAATATGTAAAACTCCGGCATTGAATACTAATATAATAGACGTTCAAAGAATAAGCAAAAATATTTATGAAAAACGTAAGAAAATTCTTCCTGTTAATCCTACTGACCTTGCGGGAGTACATAAAGCTTTAGACGATATGAAACCGGTGACAAAAGAAGGTGAGCCTTTTTTATTATTAAATGATATAGAGAAAAATGTGGTTATATTTTCTTGTAACACAAATTTAAAGTTACTATCTGAAATAGCTGTACTTATAAATGAAGTCCAAACAGATGTATATATAAAAATTAGAAGTATTAACATTTTAAAAACACCTCGAGATACGAAAAATGTGGAACGGCAACGACGAAATGAAGCTTACATTGAAGACTATAAAAATAATAAAATATGTCGTTACAAATTTGTCAAACAAATATCATATAATTATAAAAAATAATACTTATTAATTTGAATGCATATTTTATTATTATTATTATATTTTTATTCGACTGATGTATTATAACAATTTATTGTATTACCAATTATTTTATTATATTATTTTATTATATGATAACGCTTATAATATTTTTGGAATTATTATGAAATCCGGTTCAGAATTATTTTCAAACTTCTGTCGATATATTCGTTGGTTCATTTAAAGATAATATTGATACAGCTAATATAAAATAAAATATTGTGCTCTTTTCAAGTTATATAATGCCGTTAAATTTTCTAACAATTTCTCCTCAGAATATTTACTTATATGTAAGTATATTAAAATAATTTAAAAAAATCTTTCTAGATGTATACATTTCTCTACGATTTTATTTAATTTTGCTAATTTCGAATTGCGAAACAAAAAGAACAAATTCAAAATTAGAAGTAATTTAAAATGATAGAAGAACGTCACTAAGAAAAATTAAACTTACACGTTCATTTATCTGCCTAATGGAAAATACCTAACAAACTTTTTTCAGACCTAATTCAGAAGTTTAATCAATTAAAATTTCGAAAACAAACCATTGGCTTAAATTCTAAATCATTTAATTTTTTTTAATACATGAATAAATAAATATTCAATACATATTTTAGGAAAAGAACAGAGCATTATATAACATACAAGAGTGGAAGAAATAGGTCGCAGATTGATTATTTTATGTGGAGGAAAGACAATATAAAAAGAGTAAAGGATTGTAAAGTAATTCCTGGAGAGAGTGTAATAACACAACATAGGTTGATGATAATGGAAGTATGGTGTAGTGGAAAAAATATGAACAAAAGAAAGAAGACAGGGAAGGAGATCAGAATTAGGTGGTGGAAATTAATAGGAAACAAAGAGAAGAAGTTTATAAAGAAATTAAAAGAAAAAGCTGTGTGGAATGTTGAGGGAGATATAAATGAGGTTTGGAGAAGGATGGCCACTTGTGTTAAGAACATAACAAAAGAGGTTGTTGGTGAAACCAAAAGTAGTTTACCAGAAGACAAGGAAACGTGGTGGTGGGATGAGGAGATTCAGAGAGTAGTAGCGAGTAAGAAAAAGCAATTTAAGGTATGGCAGAAAAGTAGGAAGAGGAAGATTGGATAGAGTATAAAAATGTATGTAAAATAGTGAAAAGTGCGGTAAGCAAAGCGAAGCTTAATAGGTATGATGAGTTATATGAGCGACTAGGAACACAGGAAGGAGAAAAAGAAATTTATAGATTGGCGAAGGTGAGAGAAAAGCAATCCAAGGATTTCCAAGATGTCTGGTGTATAAAAAATGAGGATAAGAGAGTTTTAACAAATGATGAGGATGTGAAAAAAAGACTGAGAGAATATTTTGAGAAATAACTGAACGAGGAATATCCAAAAGAAGCTTTAGAGAGTATGTCATGGAATGAAGGATTGATTGGTCTAGTGGGTGAGGAGGAAGTGAGAGATGCGATGAAGGCGATGAAAAAGAAAAAAGCGGTAGGACCCGATGGAGTACCTGTAGAGGTGTGGAAAATGTTAGGAGATGTAAGCATTGGGTGGTTGAAAAATCTTTTTAATAAGGTACTGATAGAGGGAAAAATGCCAGAAGATTGGAGAAAGAGTTTTATTGTACCAATATTTAAAGGAAAAGGAAACATACAAGAATGTGGTAACTATAGAGAAATAAAGCTCATGAGTCATAGTATGAAGATCTGGGAAAAGATTATAGAGAAGAGGATAAGAAGTGAGACATCGATATCAGAAAACCAGTTTGGTTTTATGCCAGGAAAATCGACAATGGAGCCATTATTTTGTGTTAGACAATTAGTAGAGAAGTACAGAGAAAAGAATAAAAAACTATGCATGGTGTTTATAGATTTAGAAAAGGCGTATGACAGAGTGCCAAGGGAAGTTTTAAGGTGGGCATTAATGAGGAAAAATATCGCAAAAATGTATGTTAATTTGATCCAGGATATGTATGAAGGGTCGAGTATTAGTGTCAAGAGTCGGTGTGGAGTATCAGAAGGTTTCAGTATAGGAGTAGGTGTGCACCAGGGGTCAGCTCTAAGCCCCTACCTGTTCTTAATGGTAATAGATGAGGTTTCAAAGGAGATACAGGGTGAGATACCATGGTGTATGATGTTTGCGGATGATATAGTTCTGATAGGAGAAAACCTAGAAGTTGTCAATAATAGGGTAAATGAGTGGAGGTTAGCCCTCGAAGAAAAGGGATTGAGAATTAGTAGAAATAAAACTGAGTATATTGAGTATGATTTTGGACAAAGAGACCAAGAAGTTGAAGGAATGAGGAGACAACTGACAATAGATGGTGATGTGATAGGTGAAGTTGAGAGCTATAAATATTTAGAATCTTTTGTTCAAAAGGACGGGGACTTTGACATGGATGTAAAACATAGGATAAAGTGCGGGTGGATGAAATGGAGAGAAGAATCGGGCGTGTTATGCGATAAGAGAATTCCAATGAAGCTGAAAGGTAAATTTTATAAAAGTGTAGTGAGACCAACTATGCTGTATGGTTCAGAGTGTTGGGCGGTTAACAGGAGAATAGAACAAAGTATGAATGTCGCGGAAATGAGAATGCTTAGATGGTTGAGTGGAGTGACAAGAGAAGATAGAATAAGGAATGAATACGTGAGAGGCAGTGTTGGTGTAGCGCCAATTGTGGACAAGATGAGAGAAAATAGGCTGAGATGGTTTGGGCATGTGATGAGGCGAGAAGAAACGAATGCAGTAAGAGTGGTTATGAAGATGGACGTTGAAGGGAAAAGAGGAAGAGGAAGACCAAAAAAGAGATGGTTGGAGACTTTGGAGAATGACATGAGGGCTGTCGGTGTGTGCAGAGGAGATGTGATTGACCGAGTAAAGTGGAGGTGTAGGACAAGGGTGGCCGATCCCAAATAGTTGGGAGGAAGGCGAAGCAAAAGATGAAGAAGAAGAAGACATGAATAAATAAATATATAATATAGTTTGATATATAATAGTTAGGTATATAAAAATTCAATAAAATCGCAACTTAAATATTGATTTGACTTTGTATATACTTGACGATGAATTCAAAACCAGTCGTATTTTACAAATATAATAATACTCCAGGCTAAGCATTTACTTATTTAACTTTTATAAATTACCTATTTCTTTATTTCTTTATACAAAATTTACAAGTATTAACCATTTAGTAACTTTTAATTTTACTTTATTAATTGTTTTAATTATTTACATTCTTCTTCTTCTTCTTCTTCTACTTCGCCTTCCTCCCAACTATTTGGGGTCGGCCACCCTTGTCCTACACCTCCACTTTACTCGGTCAATCACATCTCCTCTGCACACACCGACAGCCCTCATGTCATTCTCCAAAGTCTCCAACCATCTCTTTTTTGGTCTTCCTCTTCCTCTTTTCCCTTCAACGTCCATCTTCATAACCACTCTTACTGCATTCGTTTCCTCTCGCCTCATCACATTTTAATTATTTACATTGTATATATTAAAAAATGCAAAATGCATTACCATTTAGTGTATATGATGTGTTTCAGTAAATATCATGTACACAAGTGGTAATGTATTTTTGAATAATTATAATATTAAATAACATTATATTAACTCTTTCGGTCCTGATTTTTTTTTTAGGAAAAAAATCCATAATTTTTTTCTTTGTTTAAATAGCCAAACAAAACATATTTTTACAATTTCAGAAGAAAAAAAAAAATATTTTTAATCAAATTATATGCAAATTTTTATCACATACTTTAGATAGAATTTTATTAATATTTTTTTTACACCCGCCTCAATTATAAACATTTTAATTAATTATACTTTAATACATTACTATGTATATATTGTATACATACACACACTGTACAACAATAATACTATTTATATAAGTTATAACATTAATTTATATTAGTTTACTTAAAAGGTACATATTGTTTCTTTATTTACCAATAAGTGCATATTTAATATAAATATGGATTATAATGTATGTAAAACAGCATTGTAAATAGTAATAAAAATAATAATAATAACAAGTATGTAGCTAATTACACCATGTCACGTGTCATATGTATTTGATTACTACTAACAACTGACAACAAACCCCTACAGCTAATGATTTCCATTTCGTACAATAATTATCATTAGGCTAATATCAAATAACTTATAATGTAATTTAACATACATAGATACTGTATACCTAGACATACTAGGTATTCTCAACATTTTGTTCCTAAAGATACACATTTTTATAGGTATCTAAATACGTCTAATCTACAATCGCCAAACGTGATTAAAAAGTTATTAATTATAATAATATAATAACTCTCCATTTTTCTATAGTTGTATAGGTTTGTTTTTTCAATTTTCATTATATTTATTATATTAATAATTTTTTTCTTAAATTAATAATTTAAAACTTATTGCATGGAAATATAAACTTACGCCTACAATAGTTTTAGATTAAATGTACATTGGTATATGAGTAATAATAATATAATTTATTTAAGTCTTAACATTTAGGAAATAAACTTAAACTTAAACTCTCTACATCACTTAATTATTATTACTATTTTGCTAATGTAAGTAAAACAACAACATGGTGTACGTTTTCCATATAAAAAATAATAATTTATTAAAATAAAAATTATACTATAATTATTATAGTATATTATTATACCTATACATTTAAAAAATGTAGTTTAATCAATATTTAGTATTATTTAATCAATAGTCACTACTAATCATTAATTAGTACTTAATTAGTACTTATATAAAATTGAAATTAACCACTTGTTTATTGCACAAAACAAATATTTTAAATTCCTAGCAAATCAAAGAATACATTGATTTTATAATAATGTTATTTTTCTATTATCATACATTCAGATAGTAGTAATCTGCCCAAATGTTTTAAATTTAAAAATGGAAATTTTAATTACAATAAGATGTTGCATGAAACAATTTATTTTATTTTATCAATATTTTTTCGAAAAATTAATAAATTATTTAAAAATAATATTACAATTTTTTAAGTAAATTTTTATATTTAATTTATAGTCTACTTAAATTCTACTAAATCTACTTAAATTTGTAATTATAATAAAATTATGGCAGAAATAAAGCATAAACAATTTGACTGAATAAAATAAAACACTTCAATTTACTGAGTATTTTCTCATATAAGTTTAATTTAATATATATGAGTACTATATATTATTTTATATATATTAAAAGAAAAAAAAATATTTAAATTTTAAAGCTTTAACCTAACGATATTAAGGGTAGACGTCTTCTTTTTACTGCCAATTGGCCAATACTTGCTTACTTTCAATGCGATATTTCATCATTCGTCAACAATATTTTGTGACACTTCAGTATTGGT
The DNA here is from genome assembly GCA_034509805.1 of Sipha maydis. NCBI lineage: Eukaryota > Metazoa > Arthropoda > Insecta > Hemiptera > Aphididae > Sipha > Sipha maydis. Next base: position 764,259 of record JASXSY010000719.1, on the reverse strand, counting down.
GGGGGAGGGGGCTTAACCTCCAGGACACCCCCCTAAATACGCCACTGCACACCACGGTGAATATATGGTACACAGAGACTATTTACATTTTTGGCGCCCTGGGGCACTGTTTCTTAAGCCTCTCTTTTAAGAATAGCCTAAAAATAAAATCGACTATAAGACACTGGTATGTAGATTTATACTACCGAAAAAAATATTTATAAATGCGAGTATTTTTTTTCAGTTATTTATTGGAAGAGCGCGATAGGTCAGATAATGTAATTTATTTTGATAATAATAGAAAATAATTATTTTGCATTGTTTTAAGATTCTTGATTCTGACGCCCTCTCAAAACTTGGCGCCCGGGGCCAATACCCCCCCCCCCTTATCCCCCCCCTAAATACGTCACTGATGGTGCATAATATTTATGGTACAGGCCATAGGCGCAATTTGGCTTAAATGTATGGGGGTGCTAGATTTAAATTGACCAAAGTGACCCATGGGAAGCTTTGCCCCCTTACCACACCACCATTCATACATTCATCATACTAACTTATAAATAATTTATAATAAAATAACACCAAAGAAAATAAAACACATTAAAGACATGTATATTTACGGGTACACTGTGTATAATTTATTAGATTTATTTTTCCATGTGGCCCGTTACAGACCAACCCGCACCGGCCTAAAAATATTGATAAGCTTTCTATCGCGAGACGCGAATAGTCGATACATTTTTGGCAGTAAAAATGCTTCGATTTGCTTAAACAGCAACTTTTCTGAAAAGAAAGTGAATGTAGATGGTACTTTGGCAAGTCAAAAATCCAACTTTTTCAAAATCGAAAAAAATTAGATAGTGGCCTAAATGGCCAGTTCGTGTTTGATTACAAGGACCAGAGTCGTTCCTTCACTTTGCGGGCCTGGGGTGAATATATTTTTCGGAGCCTTTAAAAAAAATATTGTCACTCACCCACTTGTACTAATATCTACACAAAGCTTTATCAGACTTTCTTTATTCGTTTCAGAAATACTTTCAATATCAAATAAAAAACTAAAATAATCGTCAAAGTGTTTCAACTGTTTAAATAATTTATCTAAAGAAGAAGTCGGTTCCTAATTTGGCCAATAATTGTTTAGATAAATTATTTAAACAGTTGAAAAAAATGTGATTATGAAAATTCTGGTACATCTTACAATTATTGTAAGACGTACCGGAACTTTCATAATCACATTTTTTTCTTTTAATAGTTTTTTTGCTTGTAAACTTTATTGATTGAAAACAATTTATCATTTAAAAATGATTTATGAAAATTTTAGAACTGTAAATTCAGAGTTAAGCGTGGGGTCCGGGGTAAAGTCCCCGCCCACCCTGCCCTAGAGATGGTCCTGCAAAGAACATCATCAGAAAAGGTAGTTTTGAAAATTAAATATTTAATTTTTTCATATGTTGCATTGAGCTATTGGAATATAGCTATCAAGCATAGAATCTATGGCGTTTATTAGAACACCCATTTAAGTTGTTGAATGTATATCTCGGCTTTTTCTTTATCACTGCGGCCCAGGTACCATATTCCTTGCGTATGAGTGGTATCGTAACATGAGGTTTCTTTATGTATCTTGTGATATGTTCTTGCTCGATGTTTTTGTTGAAATAGATTTCTTATTTCTAGTGGATAAGTAATCTGACAAGTACATCTGTAAGCAAATTGAAGCATTTTTACTGCCAAAAAAGGTGTCGTCAGACACAAGTCAAAAATCCAACCTTATCAATAGTTTTTAAAAAAATCGAAAAAAACGATAAAAAAATTACGAAAAAACGGGAAATTTTACGCAAAATCACGTTTTTAGAAATTACATTTTTTTTAAATGTTCTAACTCAAAAACCAAAAATCACAACAACTTGAAATATTCACCAAATCTTTATATTAACGTTCTCTATACATGGTTAAGTTTTCAAAGTATTTTGACATATTTTGACTTATTTATATTTCGATTTTTGTAAAAAAATTTTTTTAAACATCTATCAAATTTAATTGGCAGACCGAAAACTCTTGAAAATTTAATACAAGGTTTATAATAAGTTAAACTTATCGTAACTAAAAAAATTTGGGGATGTTGAAATTATTTAATTTATCAATTACATAAATCCATTGTTAATTTTAAAAGTCGCAATCAAGTATCAACGTCAACTTCGTCAACATGTGTAATGACCAACATACATTATACAATATCACATATATAAATATTAAAATTGATACTATATGTTAATATAAGGTATTATTATAATAACTACATGCATTATTTTTAAATAATTTAACTATGTCGCTGTATGCAACTGCCAACCCATCCTAATTGAAAAATATATTTATCGTTTCAAAATAAAATATACTTTTTACAATATTTATAAATAACAATGAATTATATATATATTGCTCATTTATATAAATTTAAAGATAATTTATTAATTTAAAGTCTAGTTATTAGTAAAAAAGGAAATCTTAAAAGACTGTTTTTATTGTTTTTAATGTTTAACAAAATAATATAACAATTTTATTTTAACAAAGAACCATGGTTTACATTTTTATTTAGGTTGAATGTACATACACTGTAGTCTGTATACTGAACAGTTAAAATGTTAAGATATATTAATATTTAAATATTTAATATATTTAATATTATGACATACTATGACCAGGCCCGTGCTGGCTCACCGGGCAACCGGGCAAATGCACGACGCGCCCCATAAAAGTTACAATGTATAATGCGCCCCTCGTATGTATTGATTTATTAACATTTAATCTAATGGACCTTCATCTTTAGCCTATTATTATTATTTCGTATGGCATCTATTATAGGCATCTATAGCCTATAAAAAATACGATTAAATGACAAAAATTAAGGCACCCTTAAATGTTTTTGTAACCGCCCCATAAGAGGTGCCAGTTCGGGCCTGACTATGACATATTATTATACTATAGTATATTATAACATAATATTATATCGTACAAAATACTTGAAAATTTAATAGAAGATTCTACAGAAGTAGTTTTTATTGTCATTCAAAAATTATTAAAATTCATAGGCACAATTTTTTTTTTATAATTGTTTGAACAGCGAATATTGACATAAAATTACATGTAAAATATAATATAATGTATAATATTCTAAACTGACAAACTATGTCACTGTATGCAACTGCCAACCCATCCTAATTGAAAAATATGTTTATCGTTTCAAAATAAAATATACTTTTTACAATATTTATAAATAACAATGTATTATATCCTAGAAAAACATATTAACTCCGTTCAAAATCGTTATTCATATACAATGATATCTATCATTGCATTCAAATTTAACAAATCCATTGTAATAATGACCTATCCTATAAACGAGGTGCACTCCACCCCCAACTGTACAGCAGAGCGAGGCCCATCCGGTTCTTTTTTTATACATAGTTAAAACTATGTAAAAACCTTCATACTGCTATGTTTTTAAATGATTATATTTATCTAGCACCTGGAATTTATTACTTTATGTTATTCATTAATTTTATTTTTCGTAAGCAAAAATATATGGTGTTACATATGTATTCATAAATTTGGATTATAAAATAAAATATGTATAGTTATATTATGTATCATCACCATATATTATATATAAATGTAAATTAATAGTATGAAAAGTATCACACATTAATATATATTTAAATTTTACAGCTATATAACCAATCGCTTCAGGATCGACACTTATGATATATTTATATATATATCACCTTAATTGCCATTAAACTTTCTCTCATTCATTAAGTTTACGTGTGATATTGTTTATCTATATTCTATAAGCAAATTCACTATAATATTGTGGATTCTACCATTCACATTTCATGAATTTCTTTTTATATTTTCAATTCTAAACGATGTGCTATTTAAAAGTCATTATACATTTCTGGAGAGCTCGTATCTGAATACCTGATGGCTCAAACGGAGCAATAAAGGTACCTTTCTTTGTTAATGTATCGATTTGTTTGAAATATAGGGGTCATTTACTAATGTAACTAACCCAAATACTCCTCGCCCGTTGATGAAAAATATTTTATGTTAAATACATACTATAACATAAAATCGAACGTATTTGCCATAAGTAATAAATAATTTATATTAATAAAATACCTAATTGATTAAAAATAGTGTTTACAATTTGGAACCAAATAATAATGAATTCCTGGATTGATAAATTGCATTTAAAATACTATTAATGGGTTTTTACCATTCAAAATATGTATCTCATATGCTTCATACAAAAATATATTAACATAATTAAGTAAAGGGCCCATTATACATTGTATAATAAAATATACAAATTATCTTTTATAATACGAAAATTGACGAATATTTAATTCTAGTAAAACTTTTAAAAATTGTATTGATAATTTATTTGATATTTTATAAAATTTAATGATACCTACATCGATTCCTCTAATATTCTTGTGTATAACTGTCTAATAAGAAATTTATAAAATAGAATATACAGATAATAACAATGATGTAGGAAAAGTTGGATATGTTTTTAAGAATATTTGATTATTTTAAATACAATAAGTTATAACCAGGGCCAGGACTTAAAGCAATTGCTTATTTTTATTGTTTGACTTAAAATGTAGCAGAGAGTTATGGATGTGTATGTGTATGTAGTATATGTCATGTAAACACGTTCAATTATGAAATTTTAAAGTGCTTTTTTTTGCTTTTTCGACGGTTTTTTTAAAAAAAATGCTTAGGCCCTTTTCACACATACACGGTTTCCGTGTAAACGGTTCCGTGACGGTTCACTAATATATAGCAGCTTATCTGACGTTTCACACGTTCCGTGATCGTGCCGTGTCCGTGTTGCGACCGTGCAAGTCGACACGATTCGAATTCCGTCACGGCGGCTTACATTATCGCACAGTAGTGTATTGCGTTCTACGATACCGTTCACACACACACGGTTTCCGTGTATACGGCAAGTCTTTCGTATTTATTAAATTGAATAAATTATTGCAAGTTAATTCTGCAATGTGTTTTAAAATGGATATCGACTTAATGATTTCATTGATAGAAGCTCGTGTGAGTGACATTCTAAAATAAGTAAAAAACTTGTCCTCGTGTTCTCGGAGGTCCATGAAAATGGTATAAAAGGCACCTATTTTCTTTCGTTTAGAATTATAAGGATGAATCCAATAAATTCTTTCGCATAAATTCCTTACACGCGCCTATGACGTCTGTGTAAAAACATAAGCGCAATTTTTTTATTTTTGTCCATTAATTCAACCGACTACAATGAAATGATAAGCAAATTATGATTACAAAGGTGCTATTGACAGTGGACTGCGAATAAACCGTACGGAAACCGTGTGCATGTGAAAAGGGCCTTATTAAAAGGTCCGTGTACACGGAAACCGTGTATGTGTGAAAAGGGCCTTATTTCCTGTTTTTTGATTATTTTTGTTTTTTTTGCAAATCTCTGCTTAATTATAAACGATGAGGTAGGCCACTGACCTACCTCAGATTTATTTAACTGTTTATAAATATCGTTTACATTTTATTTTTCACAAAATGACTTGGAAAATCCATAAACAAAGCAAAATGTCTCGAAAGTCAAAGTTAAACTTTTTTTATAATATAAAGATTTATTTATTTATTTTTTGATTTTTTAATTTTTTGTTTTAATATGTTTTGTAATCTTTAATTTTATATTCAACACAGTTTCAAAATATGTCTAATACTTTATTGTGTTCTTGTAAAAAGAAAATTTAGAAATTTTTGCTTATTTTCTCTATCTTAGATAATTTTTTTTTTTTAGATTCTGAACGGAGTGAAGAATGTATTGATTTTACAATGATGTGTGTTTTTTTTTTTTTTTTTGTGTCTGTCGACACGATTTGGGGCAGTAAAAATGCTTCGATTGCCTTATGTAGCAACTTTTCTGAAAGAAAAGTGAATCTATTTGGTACTTTAGAGGTCAAAAGTAAAAAATTTTCAATATTTCTTAAATGCGACGGGAAAAACCATAAAAAAATGTGGGAAAAACGGGAGTTTTTACGCAAAACCAGTTTTCGACATAATCAAATTTTTTATTTTGCTATAACTTAAAAACTAATCGATGTAAATACTTGAAATTTTCACCAAATGTTAAGATTAGCGTTCTCTATACACCATTAAATTTTCAAAGTATTTTGACTTTTATTGAGCTATTTATAAACAATTTAAATTTTCAATTTTTTTAAGTATTTTTTTTTTAAATAACGATAAAATTTTTTTGGCTGCCCAGAAAATCTTGAAAATTTTATACAAGGTTTCTTATAAGTTGTTCCTTAACTGATAAAAAAAAATCTAAAATCGTAAGTCACAATTTTTTTTTATAAGTGCTCAAATTTCCAATTTATACGAAATATGTAAAAATCACGATAATTTGCAAGTTATTTTGTAGATAAAAATTCATAAAATTTTTTCTGTTCATACTTAAGGTTCAAAATTTTAACACTATGTTATCTATAAGCTACTCTTTAAAAATCTTTAAAAAAATTTATACCGTACTTAGAGGAAAAAATTGTATGACTGTTTGAAATTTAAATATTTACGAAATTGCATAAAATAGCGATTTATTCTCAAACGATTTTAAATATTTGTTATAATTCAAAAAGTATAAGTCGCAGATTTTTTAAATTTTTACCAGCTATTAAGATAGGTATTTTCTTTATGTCATATTTTTTTCAAAATATCATATTGATTTTTAAGCCATTCACAGGCATTTAAAATATTCGATTTTTTTACAATTTATTTTTATAATCGGTGATAAAAAAAAAAAAAAAAAAAATTTGGCTCGTACAAAATACTTGAAAATTTAATAGAAGATTCCACAGAAGTAGTTCTTAATGTCATTCAAAAATTATTAAAATCCATAGGCACAATTTTTTTGTAAGCGTTTGAACAGCGAATATTGACATAAAATTACATGTAAAATATAATATAATGTATAATATTCTAGACTGACAAACTATATCGCTGTATGCAACTGCCAACCCATCCTAATTGAAAAATAAATTTTTCGTTTCAAAATAAAATATACTTTTTACAATGTTTATAAATAACAATGTATTATATCCTAGACAAACATATGAACTCAGTTCAGAATCGTTATTCGTATACAATGATATCTATCTTTGCATTCAAATTTAACAAATCCATTATAATAATGACCTATCCTATAGGCGAGGTGCACTCCACCCCTAACTGTACAGCAGAGCGAGGCCCATCCGGTTCTTTTTTTAATTAAATATAATTGTTTAAATTTAAGTTTTTTAAAGGCTTATTTGAGTGCTTATAATGATGTTTTCAAGTACTTCTTATTTTAATTTTAGCGTTTATTTTAATGATTTTAAGTGTAAGAAGTCCCGAGCCCTGGTTATAACTTAATAAATAAAATTACTTTTAGTTGTAGATATATATTAATTGCTCACGAACGTTATTTTTTTCATTAATTATAGTATAGTACAATAATCCTTCGTATCCGCGATTTCGATTATCCGTGGTTGGGTCCGCGATAACAAATTATTAATGCGATTGCGATAACGTTTTACCGTTTTTCATTGGTAAACCAACTGACTGAACGAGTTCTTGAGACAGATCCACTCACTGAAAGTGCATTAAAGTTCAAAAAATGAATCTAAGAATTGTTGGTGCCATACGAAGAAGTTCGCAAAGATGTTGAAAATAAAAGGAAACAAACATCTACTACTAATTTTTTCCATCCTTCTTAATATGTTTGAATAAATAATAATAATAGATAATAAATAAATTAGTTGTATGAATTAAAAAAATATTAATTGATTAATAATTGATTTTTAAAATTAAAAAAATTAAACCTAACCTCCCCTTTTACATTGATTTATGATTTCGTTATCTGCGCAGATTTGCTGGAACGTAACCATCGCGGATAACGAGGGATTGCTGTAGTTTTGTGACTGATGACGAATATTCTACGTACGCTTAACTAATTTACTATGAAGTATAATACTCGAATATAATTTTTCAAATTCTAAATGTTTACTTCCTTTTGCCTTTTATTACAAATATCATGTTTTTAATTTGTCATATTACACCTAAACATTAAGTATGAATTAATTGTAGGTATAAATTAGTGATGGGAACAATCGAGAGAAAATATCGAAACACTACATTATTTGATGTAATCAATTGTTCTCAATTGTTTTGGAAACTATCAAGTGATTCTCTCGGTATCGAAATCATTACTCATTACTCAATTATTACTCACACACTCGTTTAGTTTGAGTGCTACTTTTAGTAACGAAATTCGAAATCAGTTGAAATAATCGAGTGAAAAATGCTCGATTACTCATAACCATGAACTAAGATAAGATAACTAGTAGATACTAGCATAGATTAAATATACTAATATATTTAATCTATGATACTAGGTACTCGATTACTTTTAATTTGTTCGTAGTCTTCGCTCATCATAATCGAAATATTTGTAATTGAATTATGATAAATTGATAAACATTTCAATACTTGTGTTTTTTTTCTGGGAGTTTGCTTCCTTTCAAAACATTCGAAATATATTTACTAGCGAATAAAATAGTTTTAATTTATTATTGCCATATCGGCAAAAATTATTAGACTTATGTATTCTAACTCCCAACACTCAGTTTTGATCATTTAAAATTATATAACAAATTTTAAGGTTTAAAAGCTTGATTACTTTGTCATTACTGCATATATTAAATTAAATATTATAAACAGGGTGACTTAAGATTGACAAGTTTTAACGGTATAATATTAATATATTTAGTTTCAATTTTTATTCATTTTTACACTGTTTACAAGCCATAATTTAAATCGTTCTATTGCACGGCTTATCTGAATATTCTAAAATCAAATAGTGTACACCCACAGAAAAGATTAAATACTAAGAAAAATGGTAACACTGCAAGTTTTACCAAATTTGAACATCTCATTTTACAATGTAGAAAATATAAATACTAAATAAATCATCAAAATAATTCTTAATTACAATCTTTTAAATTAAAACAATTTTCATTTATATTCTTGCGTTGCTCTTAATAACTGAATGTTATGTGCACTCTCTAATTGCCGGACACTTATACTTAGTAATCAGTAAATATTTACTATCTACTAAGTATTAACCGAGAGATTTTTTTCGAGTGAATCTCTCAATTGTTAAATCTTTTCGACTACTAACCTCTCGATTATTGAAATCACTGGATTGTTCCCATCACTAGTGTAGATACTGTATTACTAAATTATGAAGAAAATATCAAATTAACTACATAACTTCAAAAAAACTTAATTATAAAACTGGGATTTTTTTTCCAGAATACTCATATCGTAATAGTTCAAGGGTGGACGCAGGAGCATTTTGAAGAGGTTTTGGAAAAATCTCATGGAACACTATTCATTATACCATTGGTGTAGCCAAGGAGAGGAAGGTTAAGGAGGATAGAGCTCCTCCTCTCTGGGTAATGTTTATGTGTTTGTACTAAACTAGTATACTACTACTTGGTATTTAAATATTTTAAAACTTTGATACCTATTAACCAAATGTTGACAAATAACGGGTGTTTGTCATTAGTAAATACATAAACGTATTACTTTTACCATGATAACTACTATTTTTTGGTGGTTATCGTGAACGTTATGATGACCTCGACTAACACTAACAATTTATAATTTCTATTGGTTTTTATAACGTGTTATGTCGTGACGATGCTACCGCAGCTGACCACCGTTAATTTATTGTTATTGTAAATTATGTTTTAATAAATATTATTAAAACTATTTTAAAATGCTGGAAAAGTATTTTTACATTTATTGATGGTGGGAGGGGTGTATGGGCACTCTCAATGCCCTTCTTACCTAATCTTCTCAAAAAAGTGTTTAAAAAGTGCCCCCCTAATTTAAAAATCATAGCTACACAACTGCATTATAATCATAAAATATACAAAATAAAAGTGTTATTATTTGAATTAATAAAACATTAAAAAGACTCGCCGAAGATCGTGATAAGTGGAGAGCGAAGTTAAAAACATTGTAAACCAACCCAATATAGGTTGATAAAAAAAAAAATCAAAATTGTATCCAGGTCCGAATTAAATTGAATCAATACAAAAAAATACGCAATTTCATAAACATCCGAATCTTAATTATCACTAAATTGTTATATCCACTCACGTACGTTTTTAAATTTTTAACAAAAACAACGATATTTTAAAAAAAATGTCATGTTTATGCTTTGAAAATGTAAACAATATAGAACATATCTAATCATTTTTATAAAGACTAATTAGTGTAGTCAGCACTTACAGCCATATAACATGTTACAATACTACACAGTATTTATAGATGTAAGCATATATATATATATATATATATAAATATATAAAGGAAATCAAATCAACTAGTCTAAACTAAATATTTCTATTAATGGCAGTCACTGGCAGCCTAAATAGCATGTATATATGTATTTACCATATATTTCTATTCGTGGTTACTACCATATAGTCTTGGGGGGGGTTGTAAGAAATTCAATTCTTACGTGTATATATAGATCAACCAACATTCACTCAAATGTCTAAACCGTTTATCGAATTCAATGATTTATCATATTGGTTATAAATGCATTCAAATGAATTCAATTTACAGATCAAAGAACAATTCAGTGACAGAACAATTCAGAACAATTCAAGAACAATTCAGAACAATTCCATGATTGCTGGGTTGAGAGGAGCTGAACATCCAAAAAGGTTTTCAAGACCCTTAAAAATATATAAGTATTGAATACCAGAGCCCGATTAATAAAATGAGTGGTCCTGGGCTAACATATTTTTAGGGGCCCTAATTTTAAAAATACATTTTTATACTCATATACTTATTAATATTTAGTAATTCAACAACAACAAAAAAACATTTTCACGTGCATGTTGCCAGCCCCCCCCCCCCAGTAAAAAATCTAAAAAAAAAAATAATGCAAATAATTAGCATGCAATTCGCATGAATTTGCACGACCAATCCCGAAATTTGCACGACTCTCCTTCCCCTTCAAAATCGAAAATCCATGGGGGGGGGGCTGGCAACACGTCTCGCCAGCCCCCCCCCCTTGGTAAATATTAATATATTCAAAATTTTTTTTTTACGAAAAATTAGCATGCAATTCGCATGAATTTGCACGACCAATCCCGAAATTCGCACGACACCCCTTCCCCTTCAAAATCGAAAATCCATGGGGGAGGGGCTGGCAACACGTCTCGCCAGCCCCCCCCCCCTTGGTAAATATTAATATATTCAAAATTTTTTTTTTACGAAAAATTAGCATGCAATTCGCATGAATTTGCACGACCAATCCCGAAATTCGCACGACACCCCTTCCCCTTCAAAATCGAAAATCCATGGGGGAGGGGCTGGCAACACGTCTCACCAGCCCCCCCCCCCTTGGTAAATATTAATATATTCAAAATTTTTTTTTTTACGAAAAATTAGCATGGAATTCGCATGAATTTGCAAGACCGATTTCGAAATTTGCATGACACTCCTTCCCCTCTAAAATCGAAGATCCAGTGCGGATCGGCAACACATCTTGCCTTCCCCTCCATCTGGTCAAAATTAACATATTGAACATTTTTTTTTTTTACAAATATTTAGCACGCAATTCACATTAATTTACACGACCAATCCCGAAATTCGCACGACACCCCTTCCCCTCTAAAATCGAAGATCCAGTGCGGATCGGCAACACATCTTGCCTTCCCTTCCGTCTGGTAAAAATTAACATATTGAACATTTTTTTTTTTACCAATATTTATCACGCAATTCACATGAATTAATATAATATTATAAAATTATTATTATTATAAACTATTAAATATTTTAAATATTTAAATGTTATGTACATTTTGTGATTTAATATGAAATGAAACAATATATTTTTTATATATTTTTTTTAATACTTTTGTACATGAAAAAAATTAATTTCTACTTTTATAATTGTTCTTAAACGTAGAAGAAGGTATCTAAACCCTTAAACACCCGTGTCTACAGCCCTAACGCTGTCTAATTTCCTAAGTTACTCTTTTATCCATGATTCAAAGTTCTTCTTATACTTAGTAAATTTTTATATTTATCCAATTAGTCTGCACAGGGTAACCTGTAAATTTTAAAATATAAATATCACCGATATTAATTAATATAGCATTTGATTTGGATGATTGTAGAGATTCTGATGCTGAAGAGATATTAATGCAAACTTAAATACTATTTAAGTTAACTTTACTCCAACAAATTTGACATTTATTTTCCATATCACGAAGTTAATAAAATCTAGTGGTCTTTTTTGTAATTTTTTATAAAATATATAAGTTTTTTTTCGTGTAGGTTTCAGGACTCTGTAAATGTAAAGAATAGGCACTAATGTTACCAATATCGAACATAAAAATTACAATTCATTTAAAAACATACTATTCACTTCTGAAAAAAGTTTTGAAATTTAAAATTCTTTAAATTAGCATTTTTTGACATGTACATGTTTTATGGTTGGTAGTAATTTTATTGATTTGTGCGACAACGAAGAATGTTACCATAACATCATGAGCGTTTAATAGAACGTGTATGCTAGCTGACAACCTTCAAGAAGCATAAGAACCTGATCCAGACAACACCCAAAAAATATTGACCTTCTTAAAACTTACCAAATTATATAAACTAATCTAAATATTCGCTCACACCTCAAACTTGAATTGTATAACTCACCCTCCGATTCCTCTCTATATGTATAAAATGTAATATTCTTTATCTAAACACATATTTATACTATTTTACTATGTATAACAAAAGTCAATAACCAAAGTTGTTGTGACTTATTAATAGAAAAAAAAAAAGAAGGTGTATGCGTCCACCGGTGAGGACTGGTTATCGGAAATTAGCAATTATACGAACGTTATCGGAATCGCGGTGGCGTGTAATCTATATGGTATCATTAAGTATAGCCCGTTGTATAATAATAGTATTGACAATAAAAATAATTCATTATAAATTACATAAATATAACTAATATTGGTTAGTATAGATTGTTCGATGATATTGATAGATGGGAATTACCACCACTGCTATGCCGTATTTGTTTTTTTCGTTCACCAGTTGTGAGCCCGACTTTCATACGGAATAATTGTGTGCATATTGAGTTTTATACAATGGTTCCAAAACGTAAACGCAATAATGAATTACGTTATAGCGATGAGTTTTTTCAGTTTATGTCAACTGTATTCAGTAGAAACAAGACATATACATGTACCGATGTATATGCATGTAGTGTAGATACTCCTTAGTTAGTTATTCATACTATGAATTAGATTTTTCATATACATTTGTTCAGGCGCGTCCCCAAGGGGGGGCGAAAGGGCGTTCGCCCCCCCCCCCATAACAATTTTGAATGTATAAAATTACTATTGTCTATTACCTATGTCAACAAAATTTATTGTTATACCTAAGTAGAAAAAACTAAATCTTCTCAAAGATAAAAAATTGTTATCTAGATAAAGATAATAACTAGTAACTAGTAATAATTATTTGGGATCGGAAGTGTATGCGGGTATCGGTTTATAGAAGAACGCAGCACATATTTTTATCGCTGTGTCAACGCCAGTAATGTACAGTCACAGACTTCTATAATAAGTATACCTATATATACTAGTTAGTATAGCACTATAGCGTCTGCTGATGCCTGTGTGTACAGTATACGGCTACTACACCAATACATATCTGTGTTATCATGGCTATAGATTCTATCTATTCTGTGGTATAAGGTATATGGTCACAGACAAAAGATTATAACCTATAGCTTATAGAAGTCTGTATATATCTGTGGTGTGGAGTACTATAGAAGAGTTTTGTAAATACCTATCCTTGACAATGTCCTGGAAGATCTACGCATGAGATTCCGCAGCAAAAAAAATAGTACTATACTTTTGCTCATGAAATTAGTACCAATTTCAATTATCAACATGTCTCCAGAGATGTGTGATAAATTAATAAATTCAATAACTGAAAACTTTTCATTTTTGGAAATAAATCAAATCGCGTTCAAAGGAGAGTTAGAGCTGTGGAAATCAAAATGGGTTTCAAGTACTATAGTCAACTATTTTTTTAATTGTAAAATTAACTAGTTACTTAAATCACAATTTTATTTCTATAGGTGAAAATCCTCCGAAAGATGTTTTTCAGTCTATTGAACAATGCCATGCTTTAATTTTTCCGCTTATAACAGAGCTTTTATTAATATTAGGAACACTTCCTGTAAGTGTCGCTTCTGCAAAGAGGAGCTTTTCATCGCTTCGCAGGTTGTATATTATAAATTAGTATATTATTAATAACATTTTATTTCACAGCAATACCATTGATCTTTTGTTTTAGAAACAATGCTTATGCTTATGTTATATTTTAAGCTTTAATTTTGCTTACTTTGCGTTTGCTTACACTATAAATTTATTTGAATAATGCCATAATGCGGTAGTCATTAGTTTGCTTTCACCTAATTGCTTGCTATTTATTTCATGATTTTTAGATTAAAAACATGGTTAAGGAGCCAAATGGGGCAAAGCAGATTGACTGGACTGGCATTAATGCATGTGCATCGAAATATAGATTTAGATATAAACAATATAATTGACCGGTTTGCAAAAAACAAACGAAAAATAGATTTTATTTTATAATTTACTGTACTTATTTATTATTATTATTATGTATAATATAATGTTTCATTGTATTTATTTATTATTATTATTATTATTAATACCGTAGGTATAATATATCGATTTAAAAAATAGGTTCGCCCCCCCCTTGAAAACTGCCTAGGGACGCCCCTGCATTTGTTATGTTTATTATTATATAGCAAACATTTTGTACAAATACATTGTAATTGTACTATACAAGTGTAAAATAGTAAAATAATGAAGTTATAAAAATTTAAAATTTAAAAATAAAATGATTTACATGTGCTTTTGGCTCTTTTTACATAACGGCAATGTTCATATGTATTTATTTAATATTAATTTAAATATAACATTTTATGAACTGAAAAAAGTACATTGTTGACTGAAGTCATAAAACATTTCTTAATTTACAAATATCAATATTTTTTATTATTCATGCACAAAAGTATTAAAAAAAATATATAAAAAATATATTGTTTCATTTCATATTAAATCACAAAATGAACATAACATTTAAATATTTAAAATATTTAATAGTTTATAATAATAATAATTTTATAATATTATATTAATTCATGTGAATTGCGTGATAAATATTGGTAAAAAAAAAAATGTTCAATATGTTAATTTTTACCAGACGGAAGGGAAGGCAAGATGTGTTGCCGATCCGCACTGGATCTTCGATTTTAGAGGGGAAGGAGTGTCATGCGAATTTCGAAATCGGTCTTGCAAATTCATGCGAATTCCATGCTAATTTTTCGTAAAAAAAAAATTTTGAATATATTAATATTTACCAAGGGGGGGGGGGCTGGTGAGACGTGTTGCCAGCCCCTCCCCCATGGATTTTCGATTTTGAAGGGGAAGGGGTGTCGTGCGAATTTCGGGATTGGTCGTGCAAATTAATGTGAATTGCGTGCTAAATATTTGTAAAAAAAAAAATGTTCAATATGTTAATTTTTACCAGACGGAAGGGAAGGCAAGATGTGTTGCCGATCCGCACTGGATCTTCGATTTTAGAGGGGAAGGGGTGTCGTGCGAATTTCGGGATTGGTCGTGTAAATTAATGTGAATTGCGTGCTAAATATTTGTAAAAAAAAAAAATGTTCAATATGTTAATTTCGACCAGATGGAGGGGAAGGCAAGATGTGTTGCCGATCCGCACTGGATCTTCGATTTTAGAGGGGAAGGAGTGTCATGCAAATTTCGAAATCGGTCTTGCAAATTCATGCGAATTCCATGCTAATTTTTCGTAAAAAAAAAAATTTTGAATATATTAATATTTACCAAGGGGGGGGGGGCTGGTGAGACGTGTTGCCAGCCCCTCCCCCATGGATTTTCGATTTTGAAGGGAAAGGGGTGTCGTGCGAATTTCGGGATTGGTCGTGCAAATTCATGCGAATTGCATGCTAATTTTTCGTAAAAAAAAAATTTTGAATATATTAATATTTACCAAGGGGGGGGGGGCTGGCGAGACGTGTTGCCAGCCCCCCCCCCATGGATTTTCGATTTTGAAGGGGAAGGAGAGTCGTGCAAATTTCGGGATTGGTCGTGCAAATTCATGCGAATTGCATGCTAATTATTTGCATTATTTTTTTTTTAGATTTTTTACTGGGGGGGGGGGCTGGCAACATGCACGTAACATTTTCCCTTAAGGTGGTTGGAAGCAGCGTATTTATTTCACGTTTTAGACCTAAAAGCCTGACAAGATTATGCATACTTAAAATCATCATATTTCAATTCTGTAAAAAGATTTGAGTTTATCAACCTTTTTTCTAGGTTAATGTGGAAATCGATTTTTGATATTTGTTTAAAAATTGTCTTTAAATCTTATTTGAGTTTCTCAATTTTTTTTTAATTTTAAGATTTAATTTACTGTCTTTTTTAAGAATGTTAAACAGTTATTCTAAAATCGACTTCCGCAATAACCTAGAAAAAAGGTTGATCAACTCAAATCTTTTTACAAAATTGAAATCCGATCATTTGAAGTTGACGTATTTTTGTCAGGCTTTTAAGTCTAAATTTATTAAAATTAGTTTGGTTGTCGGACAAAATATTTTATTTCATCGATTGCAATGACATGTGCATGCGCGTACGAACCATTAATTGTTTCCAAGAAATGTTTAATGCCTGCGCGCAACGTCAGATAACAGCGAACCGATAATACTATATAGATCCCTATTTAGACTTATTGTAAACTAAAATAAATATTGTATTATATTTATAATTTGATATATTTACTGTAATGAATTTTTACACATACTGTACATGCCGTAGTTATCTATGGATTTAGTCGACACTTACTTTAGTACTTACTACTTGTAAGTGCCACATCAAAGTGTAGTTTCAGACGTTTCAGTGCACATAGTATCAGTGCTTTAGATATTGGAGTTATATTTTATTATTTTATTTATTCCAAGTTCTCATAGAAAATGAACAAAGATTTTAGATACGGGACGAAAAAACGTCGTTATTTAAGCAAAACAATTAAATCTAAAGAGCAAAAGTTAAAAAAGTTTATTAAAAAAAAAGAAACTCAAATTATTGATTAAATAAATTGATAAATGTTTAAAATTGTATTCTACATACGTGATAATATTTTCAAAATATTTTAAATCTTTTTGAACTATTTAAAGACATTTAAAATTTTCGTTTTTGGGTTATTTTTTTTTTCAAATTTTGATATGAAATTTTTCGTTATTACATTAGGAAAAACATCAATAAGATTTCGCTCATAGATAAGTTTCGCTATAGCACTACAATTATCAATATCTGAGGAAATCGTTTTGATGTATTGATAAAAATGATTTATTTCTGTTTTTAAGTTATCATCAAGGTCGACATTGTAAAACTTAATACAATTATTTAATGATTCAATATCTGGTTCAATGTCAGTTTTAAAGTTCACCAAAAATTTAAATTGAGATTAAAACAGACTATAAGCATTAAGTCTTCTATCAAGTTCATAAATCAATTTATCTATAATAATAAAGAATGTATCAACTTCAAGCTTTTTTCTCCCGCTTAAAATAGTTTGATTTTCACTTCTTTTTTGTTTTCTTTTACCAAAGTCTTCATAATTGTCCATAATTTTTTCACTTAAATTTTGTGCCAAATTCTCATATTCATCAAATTTTTTTCTTTCGTGAAATATAAATTGTTGTAAAGAACGAATTAAATCACAACCAGACAGTAAATCTAACCCAGGTTTCTGTAATTTTTCACTAACTTGATTAAAACGTTCTAAAATAGTTTGCCATAAGACACACATAAAAGCCGCCTCAAATTTAAGAAATTTTTTCATTAACGACTTTGCTTCTCTCCTTACATCTATTTTTTCTTCAATATCATTATTTATGTTTTCCAAACAATTAAGAATATTATCATAATTTATAAATAATGCTCATACCGATTCATAATGACAACACCACCTAGTTTGACTTAAACTTTTAAGACGAAGTAGTTTTTGATTATCATTTGTACTTAAATTTGTTGTTAAAATAGTCCACCTTCGTGGAGAGGACGAAAAAAAAACATATAGTTTTTGTAGGTATGAAAAAAAATGTATTGCTTCTCGACATGATTCAGTAGCACTAACACCAATTAAATTCAGCGAGTGACCTGCACAAGGAACAAATTGAGCAAATGAATTTTTTTGTTTAATATGAGCTTGTAATCCTTCATATTTTCCGGACATATTTGCGGCGTTATCAAATGACTGTCCACGACAATTTTCTAAGTTTAAATTATGTTAGAAAATTGTCGTGGACAGTCATTTGATAACGCCGCAAATATGTCCGGAAAATATGAAGGATTACAAGCTCATATTAAACAAAAAAAATTCATTTGCTCAATTTGTTCCTTGTT
The DNA here is from genome assembly GCA_034509805.1 of Sipha maydis. NCBI lineage: Eukaryota > Metazoa > Arthropoda > Insecta > Hemiptera > Aphididae > Sipha > Sipha maydis. The sequence continues at coordinate 745,630 of JASXSY010000719.1, read as the reverse complement.
CGATGTCGTCAATAATTTTTTAAATGAAGTTTAAATTATGTTCATTTAAAAAATTATTGACGACATCGAAAAGCGATTTTCCTTTATGACTATTAACTGGAATAAAATGTACAAATCGTTCTTTAACTTCGTCTAAATATACATATCTAAAAACAATTGATAACTGATCAATGTGTGAACAATCTGGTGTAGAATCTACGATTAATGAATAATATTTGGCAATATTTATTTCTTCAATAATTGTTTTTAAGACTTGTTTGCCCATAAGTTGAATAAGTTCTTCGCAAATAGTTTTTGATAAATAAGAAGGATTTCCTGTTCCTTGATTACCATATTTTAAAATGTGTTCTTTTAAAAATGGGTCAAATTGTGATATTAGTTCTAATATCCCTAAGTAATTACCATTATTAGAAACTCCAAAAGCTTCGTTATCACCTCTAAAACTTAAGCTTCGTTCACATAAAAATTTCACAACAGCCACAACTCGTTTTAAAACGTCAATCCAATAATTTGTTTCAGTTCTCATATGATTTAGTAAACTTTTATCAACACGAAATTTATGATTTTGACAAGTTAACCACGAACTTACAGCATTTCTATGTTCTATACTGTTCTCATGACTAAGTATTAATTCATCTGCATGTTTCCAATCATGAAAACCTGATTTTGAAAATGATGATCTCAATTTACTATCAAATGGAAATAATTTACATGGAAAACAGAAAACTGCTCCAATTGATTCAGAATATATTAACCAATGCCTAGTTATTATATCCCCATTATGTATTTTTCGATCGAATAATTTATCGGACAAAAAACGATTTTGAGTGTTAAATAAACGTTTCGAAGCCGGATATTCTTTATTTCTGTTTTGAAAATACACAGATCCTAATGTTATGCATTCTTCTCTAAAATTAGTATCTATTGTTTCAGGCCAAAGACCAGAATCTTTTGATATTTTTATTTTATTGGAATGCAATATAGATAGATTATTTATGGAAGCACTACTGTTATTAATTAATATTGATTCTGATGAGATTTCGTCTAAATTGTTTAAATTAATTTTTACTTCAAGATCTTTAACTGTAGTATTACTATTAAAAGAAGAATTAATTGTTTCATTACTTTTTGTATCGTTTTGTGGTTTGAAAAATTTAAAAATAGTTGGATGATTCTTTACTTCGTCATCTTTTTGTTGTTTTAATTTTCGTTTCTCTGCACCAGAAAGATACTTTCTTGAGGACATTTTATTTTATTAAATTGTTTTAAAATTAACATTTACTTTTAAAATAAACGTATAACACGGTGTAAAGATTGACGCGACGTTACTTACGAGCATGAACGACAAACTGTTACTGAGTAGGTAAATACAATTACGGTATATTGGTATAATATGTATAATAGAAAATTAAAAGATAATAAAATTAATCATAAAATATATGATATAATAAAATAATATATGAAATATATGAAATAATGAAGTATATTGTGTATAATGTAATTCGAATATTACTATTGCAGGCAATTTTAAATTATTTATATGAATGTATCTAACTATATAAATTGTTATAATTTCTTTTTAAAATTGTACAAAAATTACAATTTTATAATTTTTTTGGGGGCCCTCTCTTTTTTAGGGGCCCTGGGCTATAGCCCTCTTAGCCCCCCCCCCTTAATCCGGCTCTGTTGAATACTAACTACTCTTATATAATTAACTACTACTTTTTGTCCAACACATAAAATACCAAAATATTCATGAAATCGACCAAAAAAGTTAATGGTTATGTTAAATTTATATCAGACTAATTTGAAGTTCAATCTCCAGTCATCAAAAATATACATAAACCTGTTATCTATGCATATATTTCTTCTATATATATATATATCATAGGCGTGCGCTCGGGGTATGCAGGGTATTCGCCCGCATACCCTGCGGCCAGACGCTTGGGGGCACATGAACAATGTCTCAGTTCATAATTTTGACTAGGTTATAAAATGGTAATACGATATCAATAGTAACTATAAACTATATAACTGTTATGGATTGAAGTATGGATTTGTTTTTAAATTCATTTTGGACGGTTTTCAATAATTTAAGGAAATATGGGTTTTATTTTTAGTGTAGGTAAGTATTTACTATTTATATTTTCCTAGAAATGACAATGATTACATCTATTCTTTAACTTTACGATGTCTAAATACTGAAAATTTACCTGGAAATTTGATGACAATTCTACTCACTATACTGTTAATAATAAAATTGAAATTGTATTTTACTTTTTATCCAATGATAGATGAAATAATTCAAGGAATTGATGAACGTTTTTCACAAGGAACATTGAATTTAACTACATCTATGGGGAAAATGTTAAAACTTCAAACACATGATGCAGACATTAAAATATTGTCAAAAAGCATTTAATTTAAAAAATATTCATACAGAAATTAAACTACTTATAAATATACCGGAAATATAATATATATGCGGTTCATCTAATATTAATATTTCAAAATGGTTAGATTGGTTAGTAGATAGTGAACGTTCAGAAATTTTTTCAGATTTTAATATTATAATGGATTTGTTAAATTTGAATGCAATGATAGATATCATTGTATACGAATAACGATTCTGAACGGAGTTCATATGTTTGTCTAGGATATAATACATTGTTATTTATAAACATTGTAAAAAGTATATTTTATTTTGAAACAATATTTTTGTTTGCAAGACAAGTAAACAGGACAAAGAAAAGTTTGATATTCAAGTTGCAAAATTCTTATTCTCTACCAATACTGCATTCAATACCGTAAACCATTCTGAATTCAAAAAACTTGTTGAATTGTTACACCCAGGATACAAATTACCAACTGATAAAGCAATATCCAATGAATTACTTGATACCGTTTATAAAAACACTTTGAGTTCAATGGAAAATGATTTGAAAAATAAAACTGTATGTATGTCAATTGATGGTTGGAGTAATGTACATCATGAACCAGTTATACGCATAGTAGTGACTGATGTGTTAGATAACTCTGTTCATTTAATAAAAACCATAGACACAACTGATAATAGACATGACGCAACATACTTATTAGAGGTAGCTATTGATGGGATAAGAGCCTGCTTAGAACTTGGTTGTAAAGTTACAAGTTTAGTGACGGACAATGCAGTAAATATGAACCGTATGCGACAAGATTTGGCTCAGGCTGAAACTGATGTTCCAGTTGAAGATGTTATCACATATGGGTGTTCATCACATATTTTGCATTTGTTCTCAAAAGATATTCGGTTAAGAGATGTTAATGAACACATAAAACAAGTGATTAAATACTTCAGAAATACACACTTTGCCAGTGCCAAGTATAAAGAAGCTGGAGGAAAGTCACTCGTTCTACCACTAGATGTAAGATGGAACACATATTGTGATTGTCTAGAATCATATATTGTTAATTGGCCTATCTTAGTTAATGTCTGTCGAGAAAATAGGTCAGCTATTGATACAAGCATATCGAGGAAAGTAAATGACTTACAAATCAAATCGAATGCAGAAGGACACTTGGAAATATTGAAAAAAATATCTGTTGCTCTTGATAAAACTCAAAGCAATAAATGTAGTCTTAGTGAAGTAAGTGAAGTGTGGATTGATTTGAGAAATCAATTTGAAATATTGCTCCAAGACTGTAAAATTGATCAATCTACATTTCAACATTTTACGAAACGTTATGATATGGCTATGACACCATGCCATTATTTGGCCAATATACTTGATTCAAAGTATAAAGGTCAACATCTCAATGAGGAAGAAATGGACCAAGGAATGAATTATGTATTAGAGTACCATCCTGAAATTATGTCTGAAATTTTAAAATTTAAAGCTCAGACAACCCCGTTTAAAGACTATCTTTTTTCCAATAATGCTTTAAATAATACTTCTAGTATAACATGGTGGTTAGCATTAAGAAATAATATTTCTGAAAAAATGTTATCCTTAAATATGCAACTGCATTCGGCTGTTGCATCTAGTGCAGGAGTTGAACGAGTATTCTCAACATTTGGGTTCATTCATTCAAAAGTTAGAAATCGATTGGGAATTCAAAAAGCAGGAAAACTGGTTACCATATTTAAACATTTAAACAAATAACTAATTATTAATACTTAATAGTTGTTTCATGTTTGTATATTATAAATTTATAATTCTATATATTATAATTTATATTAGTTTTTAAAAATGTTTATAGTCTGTTATCAGACTATGTAGTATGTACTATCTGACAAAAGTTATTATTATTTTTTTTAAACTTTTAACTTAAAGGTTATTTTTTAAAATTGTTATTTTTATCTGACAAAAGTTATTATTTTTTTTTTTTAAACTTATTACATAAAGAGTTAAAGATTTTTTTTTTAAATTGTTATTGTTATCTGACAAAAGGTGCTATTATTATACATTTTTTAAATTTTGTTTGATTTATAAGTTATTAGTTTATTACCTAAGTTAAAAATCTATTGTATTGTTTTGCTTTTTGTTAAAAATTGTTATTTGTTATGTTTCTACCTGTTTATAATCTTGTCAAGACTAAAAGACTTAATAAAGAAATTAAAGAAGACTGAAGTAAATCGAATATTTTATTATAGTATTTTAGAAAGTATTAAGTAATTAATATAAGTTGTATGATTCTTTTCAATCAATATGTAGTAGCTAGTAGCTACTAGGTTATGGTTTTCATAATAACAAAACAGTCAATAATGTGATTATTGATTTACTTAAAAATATATCCTATGAAATGTCATTTATTTCACTATTGGTATAGTATATGCCTATGCTTCTATATAATAATATACTAATATAGTATATACTATAGGTGAATGCATTTTTAAAATGAATAAATAATTTGGTAATTACTAATTTGTATTAACCATTTAATAAAACTATAATAATAATATATAAATTGGACTGTTAATACTTAATTTATCAATAGAACAAAAATAAATTTGAATTATAATTTAATATAATTAGTTAGCTATTACTTACTATAAAAATAATTTAAATAATAACATGTGGTACCTATTTTTTTTAAGTTTTAAAAGAATTAAAAAAAATAGGTACCACATGTTATTATTTAAATTATTTTTATAGTAAGTAATAGCTAACTAATTATATTAAATTATAATTCAAATTTATTTTTGTTCTATTGATAAATTAAGTATTAACAGTCCAATTTATATATTATTATTATAGTTTTATTAAATGGTTAATACAAATTAGTAATTACCAAATTATTTATTCATTTTAAAAATGCATTCACCTATAGTATATAAATGTTTTTTTATAAGTTTTAAAAGAATTATAAAAAAACATTTTTAAACATATAACGTAAAAAAACATGTTTAAAACAATTTGTTTTAAACATTTTGTTTTAAACACACAATGTTTAATTTCAATTGTTTAAAACATGTTTAAAACAAATTGTTTTAAACAAAATGTTTAAAACGGCGAACCCTGATTACATTCATAGTTATTTCAAATATTAAAATTAATATCCTGAAAAATAATTAAAACCTATTATTATTAAATATTAAAATTTAATTAATATTATTTAAATTCATTAACTTACATTTTAGAATGTTGATGTTGGTATTGTTTGTACCTTGTGTAATAACAATTTATTTACACTAAAATAATTAAATATGAAAATTAAATACGTAAATTTTAACATATTTAATTTCCGTGGAATACAGCAGTAATTCAATAAAAATGTATCAATTAGTTATCAGTCATATTTTGAATTCTTAGTTGTTCATTATGACCAAATTTCTGAAATGTTATTAAAACTTAATAATATTAAAATGTATAAAGAACTAAGTTACAAAGTAGATAGTTAAACTTACAGTTAACGAAGTATTTTATGATTGTTTTCTGATAATCTAATTCACAAGTGCAAGACAGGTAGCTAATGAAAATAATATTATGCACTGATGAAACATAACTATCATTACTGGAATGGACCAAATCAATGACCCACAATGCATGTACAGCCTACTGCAATAATTAACTGATTGGACCATATTTTATGAAATTACCTATGACATTAAAGTGCAATTAAATTATTATTAATAATATGGAAAAAAATAGTACAACTGTAAGTTATATCTATATACATATATTGTATTAGATTATTTAATATTATTAATAAAATGAATAAAAATGGAGAAATGGAGAGAAGCATCGGGCGTGTTATGCGATAAGAGAATTCCAATTAGGCTGAAAGGTAAATTTTATAAAAGTGTAGTGAGACCAACTATGCTGTATGGTTCAGAGTGTTGGGCGGTTAACAGGAGAATAGAACAAAGTATGAGTGTCGCGGAAATGAGAATGCTTAGATGGTTGAGTGGAGTGACAAGAGAAGATAGAATAAGGAATGAATACGTGAGAGGTAGTGTTGGTGTAGATTGTGGACAAGATGAGAGAAAATAGGCTGAGATGGTTTGGGCATGTGATGAGGCGAGAGGAAACGAATGCAGTAAGAGTGGTTATGAAGATGGACGTTGAAGGGAAAAAAGGAAGAGGAAGACCAAAAAAGAGATGGTTGGAGACTTTGGAGAATGACATGAGGGCTGTCGGTGTGTGCAGAGGAGATGTGATTGACCGAGTAAAGTGGAGGTGTAGGACAAGGGTGGCCGACCCCAAATAGTTGGGAGGAAGGCGAAGTAGAAGAAGAAGAAGAAGAATAAAATGAATAATTAATTTATCTATACTTACATTTTTAAGCTAATTTTCTGCACATAAGTATACAGTGTTTGATATCATTCTTAGTTTGATGATTAACTAATTTAAGTAAATTAATTTTAATATAGCACTTTATCATCTATATGTATAGTTGGTATTCTTTATATTGTTCAGAAGATATTTTTGAAAAGCATCTCTTTAAGTTCAGGCCAATGGTCTATTATACAACGCTATCACTGTTGAAATAGACAATGGTCATATCATGATAGGTTATAAATTCTATTTATAACCATTCATATTATTATACCACGTTAGTATCATAATTTTTGAATATTCATGATAACAAATTATTTCTTGGAAAGAATATTTTAGATTATTTGATTACAGTATCATATCAATATTATATTAATACCTATCACGGTATCAATACACCTTGTATGGGCCTTATAATCATTGATACCATTGTCTATTCGATATCTTGATCATAATTTTTTTTTCATGGAAAACTCAATATAGTAAATACCTGGACCGCATTCAGATAATCTATTTGAAATAATATAAAATTATGCAAACTTCAAAAAATCGTAGAAAATAACTGGTAGAACATTTTACATTTTTTTTTTTTTTGCAAACATGTTTTAAAAATCATATCAATAAAATGGCTATTTTGATTTTTTTAAATATCAAATGGAAAAATGTTTAATTTTTCAGCTTTACATAGAAAATATTAAAAAAAAAAACGAAAAATATTTTGAATATAGCGCAGATGATAATTGACAATTCAAAAAAAAAAAAAGTTGAAAATGTTCAATAGAACAAAAGTTATTGCAATTGTCAGTTCATCGTGAAACACCCTGTATAAGTGCCTGACGATGTACCTATAATCAACGCAAAGCCTTTTAGAGCCATCGATTTGAAATGTTGAAGGTTATAAATTAATATTATAATTTCATCGTCACTAAGAAATAATTTTTCAAAATTTTGATTTTAAGGGATTGAAGAATCAATAAAAAACAAAATTTTATGTGTATAAATTGTGTACCAGGTTAAAGTATGTAAGTAACTAATAAATAAATAAAAAGAAAATAATTATTTAAGTAATCGTTTCAAGATTTAAATACCAATGGTACACTGTACCTATGTCGATGAATAAGAGACAAAATAAAGTATCGAAAAATATGAGAGTACATTTAAGATGAAACAGAACTATTGAGCATTTTTCAGAGCTACTCTTAAAAATATAAGATGGAAAATATAGAATGTGAAAAAATTTACTCTACCAACAGAATTAGGTACTGTTGTAAAAACTTAAAAAGAACTTATAGACAAAATATATCCTAGCGTTGAAAACCGCAAAGAAATTACAATAGACTGGTTATGTAAGGTCATTTTGACTTAAAAAAATAAGCAGGAGTAATAAACAAAATATTATTGGTTTCTTTCCATTTAAAAAATATGAAATACAAATCAGTGAATTCAGTACTGGGAGCAGATTATGCAGTTAATTTTTTTTTTTTGCATTATGAGTAATTAAGGACTTTTGCAGCTTTTAATTAGTTTCTCTAGCTGTCACGGTCAATTTACAGTTAATTATCCATTTAAATTTCTCTACTCACTCAAATTTACAGGACTTCAACCACATTTATTAGCACTAAAAAATAGTATTCCTATAATGCTTCTAAGAAATCTTAGCCCACCAACATTTTGCAATGGAACACGTTAACGTATAACTGATATTTAAAAAAATCTGTTAGAAGATAAAATTATGACTGAATCTGCAAAAAGTGGACCAGTTTTTATTTCTCATGTACAAATATTACCACCAGATTACTCATTTTAATTCAAGAGTATACAGTTTCCTGTCAAAATATGTTTTACTACAACAATAAATAAACACAAGATCAAACCTTGAAAAACGCAGGAGTCGATGTATAAGAAGATAGTTTTTCATGTGGATAATTTTATATGGCACACTCCAGAGTCAGTACACTAAAAATTTAGATATTTTGGTAACAAAAGGAAATATATTAAATGTAAATTATAAAGAAGTTTTATATTAAATTTGTAATCATCAATTATATACTCATACATTTTTGCGGATAAAGCCGTAACAGGTAATCCGCTATACGATATATGATAAAAGTGTGCGTGTATTAATTTCATATCGTTGTCTTACGGAAACTTAAACACAACAGCAGAGCCCCTTCTCCTTAACGTCTCTATGGTCGTCGATGACTTAGTCTTAAAAAGGCATGCTTCCTCAGTGAATTGCACCCAAATTAGTTGAACACTAACAATTATTTTTTTGGAGTGATGCAGCTAGTGTATGTATATGTTACGACTAAATTCCGAAACAAGGTTAAAGTGCACATTATCCACAATAGTTGGATAAGGTAAACACTTAACATTTAGAATCATAGTTTCGTACATTAACCGGCTATTTTGCGCATTATCCATTGATTGATGGATGAAGTAACTAGGTAGAAAAATGTACAAAAAATATATTATTATACAATTATTGTAAGATATGAAATTACTTATGGTGCTATTTTTATGATGTGAAATGCATACAAAGATAAATGGAACTATATAGAATCAAGGGCGGATACAGAGGTCCTAAACGGGGGGGGGGAGCTTTGCAATTTGTATGTTACAGGCAAAAAAAATCATCATCATAACATCATTATAATACTGTACGTATATGCTATATTTCTTTAATAAGAACTTATTTTTATGAAACTTTATGAAAAGATTTACAAACAATTTAAAAAAAAAAACAAATACCTATACCAAAAAATTACTATATTTTTAAAATATTAAATTAAATACTAATTAATACTAAAATGATGTGCATGTAAATCATATTGCAAAACAAATAAATGCAAATGCAAAGCATCTATCATTTTATGCAATTCTAAATGTCATCAAAGTTTACCATGTTTAAATAAATAATAAAAATAATGTTATCTAATAAATAGAAAAAAAGTTAATATTGCATCAAATGTAGTTTAATATTTAATTGTTAACTTATATTAATCAATTTTATTGGAATAAAATATATATTATCAGTGGCGCAACTTAATAATAAGGGGCCCATATGAAAATTTCTGGACCGGGGCCCTTACCTTATAGTAAAAATGAAAAACAATCATACGTTGTTACCTTTTAATATATTTTTAGAAAATATCGTTTTCTTTTATGTCATGGTTAATATAATTTATTGTAATTAATGTATTTAATATTATAGGAATAATATTGTAGGAATATCGTATATGAGATTTTTAATCTAGGGGCCCCTCAAGACCGGGGGCCCCTGTGAATTGCACACCCAAAACTCCCGATAATTGCGCCACTGTATATTATGAACTTATTAATAATATTTTACATTAGCCATAACACGATGGCTTAAGTTACTTTAGCCGGGTAATGTATACTTAATCCATTTCCTAATAGTTTTTATTCACGGCTAAAGTCCGAAATTGGATAATATGTTTTATAAAATTGGATTATCCGGATAATGTGCACATTAGCTTAATTCGGACTTTAGCCGTAACATATATATGTATCAACGTACAGCCTAAACTATGATTTATATTATAGTCTAAGTAATCATTAAAAAAGGATTTTGGATAGTTTTTATTTTAAGAGGTTGAAACGGACAATAACCAAAATTTAAGTAACAGAATTTTAGATTCTGAACGGAGTGAAGAATGTATTGATTTTACAATGATGAGTGTTTTTTTTTTTTTTTTTTTTGTGTCTGTCGACACGATTTGGGGCAGTAAAAATGCTTCAATTGCCTTATGTAGCAACTTTTCTGAAAGAAAAGTGAATCTATTTGGTACTTTGGGGGGTCAAAAGTAAAAAATTTCCAATATTTTTTAAATGCGACGGGAAAAACCATAAAAAAATTTGGGAAAAACGGGAGTTTTTACGCAAAACCAGTTTTCGACATAATCAAATTTTTTATTTTGCTATAACTCAAAAACTAATCGATGTAAATACTTGAAATTTTCACTAAATGTTTAGATTAGCGTTCTCTATACATCATTAAATTTTCAAAGTATTTTGACTTTTATTGAGCTATTTATAGACAATTGAAATTTTCAATTTTTTTAAGTATTTTTTTTTTAAATAACGATAACATTTTTTTGGCTGCCCAGAAAATCATAGGCACAATTTTTTTTTATAAGCGTTTGAACAGCGAATATTGACATAAAATTACATGTAAAATATAATATAATGTATAATATTCTAGACTGACAAAGATATCAGTTTTTTTTAAAATGCTCTAACTCAAAAATGAAAAACCGCAACAACTTGAAATTTTCACCAAATTTTTATATTGACGTTCTCTATACATGGTTAAAATTTCAAAGTATTTTGACATATTTTGACTTATTTATAGACAATTTAAATTTTCGATTTTTGTAAAATTTTTGTTTTTAAACATCTATAAAATTTAATTGGTTGAGCGAAAACTCTTGAAAATTTTATACTAGATTTATAATAAGTTAAACTTATCGTAACTAAAAAATATCGGTGATCGGTTAACTCAATTTTTTTTTATAAGCCCTTAATGCTCAAATTTGTATAAAATGTGTAAAAATCACGATAATTTGCAAGTTATTTTGTAGATAAAAATTCATAAAATTTTTTTTATTCATACTTAAGGTTCAAAATTTTAACACTAGGTTATCTATGAGCTACTCTTCAAAAATCTTTAAAAAAATTTCTACCGGACTAAGAGGAAAAAATTGTATGACTGTTTGAAATTTAAATATTTAAGAAATTGCATAAAATAGCAATTTATTCTCAAACGATTTTAAATATTTGTTATTATTCAAAAAGTATAAGTCACAGACTTTTGAAATTTCTACCAGCTGTTAAGATTGGTATTTCCTTTATGTCATATTTTTTTTAAAATATTATATTGATTTTTAAGCCATTTATAGGCATTTAAAATACTCGATTTTTTTACAATTTATTTTTATAATCGGTGATAAAAAAAATTTGGCTCGTACAAAATACTTGAAAATTTAATAGAAGATTCCACAGAAGTAGTTCTTAGTGTCATTCAAAAATTATTAAAATCTATAGGCACAATTTTTTTTATAAGCGTTTGAACATCGAATATCGACATAAAATTACATGTAAAATATAATATAATGTATAATATTCTAGACTGACAAACTATATCGCTGTATGCAACTGCCAACCCATCCTAATTGAAAAATATATTTTTCGTTTCAAAATAAAATATACTTTTTACAATGTTTATAAATAACAATGTATTATATCCTAGACAAACATATGAACTCCGTTCAGAATCGTTATTCGTATACAATGATATCTATCATTGCATTCAAATTTAACAAATCCATTATAATAATGACCTATCCTATAAGCGAGGTGCACTCCACCCCTAACTGTACAGCAGAGCGAGGCCCATCCGTTTTTTGTTTTTATTTTATTGCAATCGCCAATGATCTTGCTATATGCGATGCTTCCCATCTTCTCTAACTGTCCAGACTTCTCATTAATCGCCAGATCCTCTCCAATATCTGTTCTTCCATTAATATCCCCTTTTCTCTCCCACATATTTTCCAATCTTCAAATGCATTCCTTATTACTTCCATTGTTAACTTCTTCCTCTCGGAAAGCTTTGTAATTTAAATAAGTTTATTTTTTATTGTTTCTTCTAATTGTTAAACGTATTTAATTGTATTTATTTATTATAATCGTCGAGGCAAATATTTAATGCGCCTCTGAAAAAAAAATAAAATACTCACATTCCAACCTACAGTGCTGGCGCGAGGGATGTGCCAGAATGTGAACAGGGCCTCGCGCTTCTATTTTGAAATATAAAACAATCTAACAAACTAAATAGTTTTCCATAATATTAACTATTAACATTCTTCCAATTTAATAATATATTAACTATACAATGATAAAATATTTTAATTATGTACCAATCTAACAATATAATAATTCGTATTCAGATCCGGGGCCAGAGTTTATAATTTGCACAGTCTCACAAATCATAGTACTGACACTGCCAACCTATAAACTATGTACTTAAATAATTTTAATAATATAACATAATATGATTAATATAACAATCTCAGACCAAATTTTCTAAATTTTTAAGAAGTTTAAGAAATCGTACACATAGTTTAAAAATTAAACTTTATATGGTCAATGTTTGAAGGAATAAAAATTAATTAACATAAAACTTAAAAACTATTTATTTATTTTTAAAATTTTTTTTTCTGACTTGTTAATTATTACAACTTGTCGACATTACACGTTTAATAATTTTTCCAGTTAACATGGATGTTCTCACGGGATATATATAGAGAATGGATCTCTTCTTTTTTTTTAATGGGTTTTATTTTTATGTTCAATTGATATTCAGTTACTTTATAACTCAAATATCTAAGGTCATGATGAAGAAAAATTATGTGGCCATACATGTGTCATCAAAATGATAAATACCAAAAATTTAAAATAGATTATCCTTAAGGGTCAACAGATCTACAATTAAACCCGAGTTTTCACAAATTCCTAATTTGCAATAAAAGAATGGTTGGCCACTGTATATTTACACTATTAACATTGATTTTATAATATTAAATATTTAATATTAGACAACCAATTACATTAGCAAGAAAACTGATTTCACTTAATATGTATAGTTAGATGTATCAAAATTGTTTTCTTTAATATATATAAATAGGAAAAATATTTTTATAAAGCTAAATATTACTAAATAGTAATAACAATGTAAAATCCATATAATTTTTATATTTTTATTATATTAAAAAAAAAAATTTGAAAATTATAAGTTTGAAACTAAACATCAAAAAAATTATAATAAATATTATTTTTAAAATTAAATAGTAGTAGTAAAATTATGTTTTCACCTAAAAATTAGCTAAAAATTTACATATCACGAACATAACAATATTTTTTTACTTGAAAAATTAAAAAAAAACATAAATTCATATAATATATTTATATTACATAAGTATTTTGTACATCACAAGCAATTATCTTGTTTGACATTTAGTGAATTGTAGATAATTGGATGCATATGTTTACATTAATTGAAGCTTTAAATTAAAGGTCTAAAATCGATTTAGTTTCCAAAAGGCGGTAAATAACTATCAACCTATCGGGAACTTGTACACTTCACACAAGTCAAAAGTAGTTTGAAATATAATTTAATATATATTCATTGAACACTTGGATGAAATTACTCATCGACTGCTTATGAATTATTAGAGTAAAATTGTTCATTTTTAAGCCATGTATAAGTTTCATTATCAAAATATGATTAACATATTAAAAAAGAAAGAAAAACCTGAATGTAAAATTATCAGATTAATTATGGAATAATAAAACATTCATACCTTTAAATTTACTGATGATTACATTTTTTAGTGGCTGGTTAAACTGTCTATTAATAATATGTAATAAAATAATAATTATGGTATATTAATTAATTGATCTAATGCTTATAAAACACAATTATAATTTATAAAGAAAAACCATAATGATTTCATTATTTTAATTTTTTAATTGAATCCAGTAGTGTAGTAATCTCATCCAAGTATTAATATTATCCGGATAACAAAATAATAATAATAATAATAATAATAATAATAATAATAATAATAATAATAATAATAAAAATAATAATAATAATTAAATAAACGGTATAATAATTGTATTATACAAAAACTGAATAAATCATGTACTTGAAACTCAGAAAACAAATTTGTTATCTAAGAAATATATACTTAAGCTCTTTATGGGCAGTTTTAGGAAAAAGTAAGTGAGGTATTGATTGATGTGTTGCTGAACCAAAACATAATTGAAATTAATATAAATAGATTTACATAGATTTAATTTTTTTATATAAAAGTTAATAAAAACAAAACTGTATATATTTTATTATTTACAGGAACTAATGTAGGGCATTTGTATGTATGCATAAATATATACATATATATACACATACATATGTATCATAAAAAAATAACTACTTGGGTAACTTAATTATTATTATTATTTTTGACATTAACAATTTTTTTTATGTTAAATAAGCAAACCAATTAAATAAAATCTATATTCCGGAGTCATTTCTTTTTTAACAAGAGAAGGAAAATGTACTTTATTTGATAATTATATATATATTCTTTTTTATAAATAAAAAGGAATAAATGAACAAATTGTCTTACTGTCTAGTGTCAACGATTAAGCATTTTAGCTTTGTTTTTGAAGGTCAATGATGGAATGCACAGGTGACCAAATGCTAACAGTCTATTATTTGTTATTTTATTTTACGTTTTTTCTTTAATAGATATAAGTATATTGTAGCCTATTACATTAATTACAAAAAAGAGGAAAGATGTTTTAAAATTAAATACAAATTAATATTTCATTTATATTGGATAATGCAATCTCACGTAATGGTTGGAACGGGAACATTTAGGGTACTGTCACGCGAGTTAGAATGCGAGGTTGCGCGTAACAGCGTGACAGCTTCTCGTTCAGAACTGCATTTAACCACTGTTAGTCACTTAGGACGAGGGGTTTTCTTCTTTTTACGTTTAAAAAAACAACAACATCTATCAAATAATATTTAGATTAGACAAAAAACTATCACTTTTAAATAAAATTAATATTAATCATACTTAGTATCATCTACAATTTCAGTTTCAGCTTGTGCTGTGATAGGAGTATTGGAATGACCAGCAGTTGGATCATCATTAGCCAATTCACCATTAGTCGAGCTAACCACCTAATTATATATATAATTATAAAAAATAAAAAATACAGTTTAATTACAATGGAATAGAAATTACCTGAACACTTCCATGACGATCAGCAGGAGTTAAGTTTCCTAAAGTATGACCAGGAAGCTTAGACCCATCTGGCCAACCTTTTGTTCCTGACTGAAATTTTTTATTTAAATAACTTAAAATAGAATAATCAAAATCTAAATAATTATAATTTTCATGATTTTAAAAGTAATACATATAGGAATGATTGGCAGCTCTACTGATATTAAACAAGATTAAATTAAAACAATATGCAAAATATAATATTTATGATGTATTCTATATGCATATGATCTTATAGGACATAACACTTAATATAATGGTCTTTAATGAAATTGATACCTTATTGATTAACAATACACTATCATTATCATCACTGTAGACTGACATTTCGTCATTATCCTTGCACATTAATAAGACAATACGGTTTTATTAAAAATATAAATTTATTTAAATCAAAGAAACCTATAAATGCATATATTATAAAAATAACTACCTTGCCTGCAACCTGTCGCTCTCTATTTGGTGATAAGATTACTTCTTGACTGGACTGTATAGAACCGACTAATGTGCACTGAAAATAAATATATTATATTATAATATATCAAATTATTTAACTATTAAATATAACTGTATTAATAGTGATGATTCTATACCTTAATGATTACAACTTACCAAATTACTTTCAGATGTTTGAGGACTGTCAACAGATAAGTTACGTATAGCGCGAAGTATGTTAAAGAAGCCTCGTTTCTGATTTTATAGCATTATATATAAAAAAATAAAAAAATCATGCAGCATGCACAGAAAAACAAAGAATAAAAAACCGAAATTATTAAATAGGTAGCAAATAATATTTTTAAAATAAAAAAGTATATAATGTATAGTATTGTTCAAAACTAGCAAAAGCAGTAAGCACAGCATAAAATATAAATCAAATAGTTTTCAATTGTGAATGCATTGCTAATGTTACGTATAAACTTAGGTATATGAATAATAAATAATTAAAATTAATTCACAATAAATATTAGATTTGTGCACTGCATTTGGTACAAAGAAAAAAGAAATAATTACTATTTAAATGTTATGTCACAAGGCACTAAAATGTTCCATGTGTATCAGACAACTGACTTGTTGGCACTCTTACCCTACGAGCAGTCTCATCTTCCAATTAAAGGAGATTATCAGCACATTACTTTTAACCAATAGTGATTCATAAGAAATATAAGAACATACAATCATACAACAATATATATGAATATTAACACTACTAAACTTATTATTATCGGGGGTTTATAACACTAGCATTAAGTTTAATTATTAAATATAAATTAATTTACATATAGTACAATTTCTTCATTATGTAATTTTGTTAAAAATCATTATAGTATATTTTTTCTACTTTTATTTATAAATGTATAATTACCAACAGTAAATGTTTTAGCTAAGGAAATAAATCAAAATAAATCCCCTAAACTCTAGACAAAAACAACTTTTCTATCCACCAAACATTTCATCCAAATATATGTCATTCTCTCCTTCTAATACTCTAATGGCTATAGGAAACTCCATACATAATATAGATTTATTTCACTGTTCACTTAATGATCTCTCTTCATATATTCATTAATTTTCAACTCTTGTGTCATTTTTTTTTTTTTATTTATATTATATTATACATTAATTTATTCAGTTTACACATAACTTAATTTATATTTATGTATTTTTTTTTCTCTCTCTTCTTTTTCCCCAAAGTAGCTACTATTGTAACTCTCTTATATATTTATTTAAAATGTAATTGGAATTTATTCCGTAATAAACAAACAAACAATAAACAATAATTATGAAGCCTCAAGATTTAGCAATATTAATATATTATATTTAACCAAAAGTTCCAAATTTCTAGTTAGTATTTAAAGCCACTAAAAAAAAGACATTAAGGTCAAACAAATAAAAATAACAATTGCTTGATAGAAATATAGAGAAAACGAAAATATATACCTACTATATATACCAAGATATATTTCATATAATAAATATTAGAGGAATTAGTTAATTTTGGAAAGTGGTACAAGTTTTGTTCATGATTTTCATGCAAGTTATTATTATTTTTTTTTTTTCGTGCTATTTATTATATTATAAAATCTTAAACATAACTTAGAAAAGTTAGATACAAAATATATAAATAAACTATACCATAGTTTTTCCCGTCCAATCGAATTCTGAGTCATTAACATAACCTTTTTTTTCAAATAAACTTTTGAATAATGTACGCAAATATTCATAGTCTGGAGTCTCAAAAAAATCCAAACGTCTAACATAACGTAAATACTGAGCCATTTCCTCTGAAAACATAAAGTACTTTAATAGAACTAAAATCTTTTTAAAGATATAAATGTAATACCGGGATATCCATCACATAAAACATCAATAGGAGTGGCTCGTTTTGTATCACCAATTTTCTGATATCTTTCCTTTAGAGTATCAGCTTTTAAGCCTTGCCATGGTAATGAACCTCGTAAAAAGTACATAAACATATGTCCAAGAGCTTCTAAATCATCTCGGCGACTTTGTTCTAAAAATAAATACAGTAAAATATTAAATAGTAAATATAAAATTTATTTTTAGATTAAATTTAAAGTTAAAAATATTTGCAAAAATGTATGAGAATGGAAAACTAGCTATATAATTAAATTACATACGAAATAAGATATATACTAAGTAAAATGAAGTAAAATTACCAAAACATTCAAATTAATTAGTACCTTTTCCTAGATGTGTGTTTATGCTCATATATCTTGCAGTACCAGTTAAACTTTTATGTTCCCGGTATGGTATATGCTTATTTGTTTCTAAATCTATATATTCTTTAGCTAAACCAAAATCTAAAATAAATCATTTTTAAGATTAATTTAAATTCAAACAGAATTAAAAAGACAATTGTAGATAAAAAAAAATTGGAAATTGTGTTTATGCTACTTTTGTTCTCAAATTAACAATTTATTTTAACAAAAATAGTACATAATAAACATTATTGAGTTTAATACTATTAATTTTATTGTACTAATAATATAGTTAATAATTATAATATAAAATATAGAATACACAAAAAATTTAATTGACAATAAATCATGTATAAAATAAATAATAATTGTTTATAAATTCAAAAAAATTATTAATTTAATCAAAATAAAGAAAAAAAATATCAATGATAACTAAAAATTCCAATTTCCTTTAATAAATTAATATAATATGCTTATAAACCTATAATATGAATAGTTTTATCTTTTTTCGTTGACGTGCGGCCAATGAGGAAGTTTTCTGGTTTAACATCTCTATATATAAGATGTCGCCCATGAACATATTCTATCCTATGTAACTTTAAACCATAAAAACAATTAATCGATTAGATAAAATCTTAGTTAAAGCTAAAAATAGTAACTCAATATTACAATTAATATTGAATATTAAAATTACCAGTTGAGTGGCAATCATGAGAACAGTTTTGAGCGAAAATTCACGCCCACACATATCAAATAAGTCCTCAAGACTAGGACCGAGGAGTTCCATGACTAAAGCATTGTACTTTCCACATGGACCAAAAAAAAATACTTCTGGTATGCCATCTGAGAAGAAGGCAGGAGCTTAAATCCAGTAAAAATTAAATTACAATAAATAATAAATTATGGTATATTGAATAATAAAATAGGAAAGGAAAAAAAATTATGAAAGCTTAAACTTTATAAAGTAATACTATATCTCAAGAAAATGTAAATTATTATGATGCATTTTAAACCATTAACATAACATATAACATATATAATATAGCATGGTAATAATCATCTACATTTTTACATAATTAAAATTATACTACAAATAAAAAATTGATAATTTTTTTTTTACAATCATTTACAAAATATGTGTTATTGTCATTGCAATTGGGGATAAATTGAGAAATTTTATATTAATAATGTTAATAAATTAAATCTATAACATTAAATGAAAACAGTATGTGTGTTATTATTTTCTTTTTAATGTCAAGATTTATTCAAAATAATTAGAAGTATATATTGATATTCTAATATTGTACAACTACTATTGTTTTAAATTTAAATTTTTTTTCATAATAGTTATGATAACCATAAAATAAATATCACATCACAAATTTTTTATTTTTTATTTTTTTCCTAAATAAACACGAATTAAGTATAATAAATATAAACATATTTACCGTGAGATCCAAGTAATTTGTAAAAGCGATATTCCAAATGTAATTGAGGCGCTTTGGATTTCATTGGCTCCTAAAATTTTTAAAATAAATTGAATAATTTCTAAAACATACACCAACTAAAGTATATAAATAAATACAGCTATAATTTATAATTTTATAAATATATGGTTCTTACCATTTTTATTGCTACATGTTCATTTGTATATAAGTTTTTTCCTAAAAAAAAAATTTTTATATAAATATGTAAATTAAATTAAAAAAGACAAGTTGAAATTATACTTATATATTAAGAAAGCATTAAAATAAACTTAAAATAAATTATACAATATAATATAATATAATTATATAATTATTTATTACAAATTAAGTTCATATTATATATATATGTAGTTTCATAAAAATATTTTGAAGTATAAGAGAAGCAAAAAAAAAAAATAGATAAAAAACACTTAATTATAGAAAAAACTAAAAAAAAACTAAAATAAGAAGAAAGAAGCAACCCAATATAGTATCATTACTTTCCACAGAGTAGGTAATAAAAACAAAAAAATTAGTTTAACTTAGGTTACTAGCATGTCTTTAATTTGAAAAAAAAAAGAAAAAAAAAATTAGAAAAGGAAAAATGAAAATTTATCACTGAACTGAGCTCTCTATAGTATATAAAATCTTAATTTGTTTCTAATATAATTAACTTTGTATAATATTTATATAATTTCCACAGAAATATAAACAATTAACTACAACTGTCATTTTGTTTTAAATTCAAAGGCATAAGCTAATTATATTATTAAATTTAATGTATGACTGAATTTTTCAATTATAAATGAAAACCTATTGAAAATTGTACTAAATTGTACAATATATTCTTAAATTGTAAAAGATCTTTTAACTACCCCAAATTAATAAATATCATGTGGAAATCTAATTCATAATCAAACAATTTTTCCATTATTTGTTGAAGAGTAAAAATATGGTGACTTATTGATCTCCTTTACATAAAATCACATAAACAATTACCTAGTATATCATTTTCATATATTTGCAGTAAGGTTTCCAGTATATGTATTAAAGATATAACATTTAATATTTAAGAAAATTTGTTTAAAATTATTACTTAATTACACAAATGTATAATTTAACATTCCACCAATAATAGTTAATTATTTATTATTAATAATTTCTTATCCATGTGATAAAGGTACAGATTCAAACTTTTATGTTTTTTTTTCTTTATTAAGAGATTTCAGTATCAAGGCTATTTTATAATTACTACTATTTTTAAAGCTAATTTACATTTTGAGTATAGGAGCAGTGCTCTGAATTGTTGAATATACTTAAATGGTTAGTTACCCATCTGAGTACTAGTGCCTGGAAGAATGTTTTACTAGAGCTGGACAACTAGAAAACAATCAATTTGCCATTCTATACCCCCTAAATTGTATGCTGAAAGAGATATATTACCTATAATTTTGAAAGTAATAATTATACCAACAATAAAAGGGTGAAATCATTATTGACTAAAATGAATTGTATATAATTTCTTTGCAAAAGGTACCTCTTTGGGTCAGTTAGTAAATATGAATTTCAGTAAAATATGTTCAAATAAGACATAAATAATGATAATTTTTGTATGTTTGTTTAAATCATGCATGAATGAACAAATAAAATTATTCATACATTAACTAACATATTCTATTTATAATATTTAATTTTAAACTTAATAGTTCTATATTTTAATACAATATTATATATTATAATATATTATTAATATATTTATTACTCCAAAAATATCTAAGAAATTACAATATTTTTACAAAAAAAATTGATTATAATCAATACTTTCAAACTTAAAATCAACAATTATAATCAACGTACTGGAATTATTATAATAAATTAATAATATATAAAATTTCAAAACATATGCAAATAGTATATAAAATTTAACTACTGAAACCTCTAATGTTACCATGGCCTTGAAAGGTTTCACTCTTAAACTAGTTAATGCATTGAAAATTATCTAATAATTAATAGTGTCAACTAGTATAAATTTAACAAATCAAAAACATAGTTATAAGTTAGACTTAATAATGATGAACATACATTGTAAATGTTTACACTAAATTCTAGTCCTATTCTCTTGATCTCTATCAATAATGTCAATTAAGTACTTTAAATAAATAAAAATATCAAATTTAATCAATCATAAACATTATGTTAATTTAACATAATACAAACTTAATTCATGAATGTGTTTAAAGTATCTAAGATATATAAAAGATTATTACAAGATATCATTTGTTAGAACAAAATCAATGAAAATTTGCTTATCAATTTAATAAAAATTAATATTTTATTTTCCAATATTGTATTTTCCAAAACATTTTTTTTATTTTTCAATATATAGCAAGAGTTAAGCTCAGTTAAAAGTGTAATAATAGTAATATATTTACTACTAAATATCAGAATTAAGAAATATAGAATTATTTCATTATTTTTGCAAAAATTATGATTAATTTAAAATGTAACAAATTGAAATATAAATAGATAAATAAATTCTTAACCTGGAGTGTTAAAATATTTGTAAAGTACAACCGGTTTCAAACTAAAAGTTTATCATCAAGTATATATAAAGTTAATAAAATCGCAATCATTTTAATATATAGTTATTTTTTTTTTTATTGTAAAAGATATAACATTATTTGATAATGTCCGTAAGGCAAACAGTAGAGATAGCAAAATACATAATAACAGAATACATAAGGTAAGATAATACTAAGAGAAAAAAAAAATTATAACTATGTAAGAAAATGATTATATATATTTGAACTATTTGTTTATTTATTTATAAATTAATTTACAAGGATTATCCATTTAACCATTTATTAGTTTTATTTTGATGAGTAAAAATTGATGTTAAGATTTTATTTTGTAATTTTATCAATTTTGCTTATTGTAGAAACTTTTTACTATAAAACTGTTAATAAAATGTGGACACATATTTTAGTCTTATCAATGACAACCTAACAAAATTTTTCTTTTAATAGATATTTTTAAAATGTTAAACACAAATAATTTTAAATTCTATGTTACTACTATTACTGTAAATTATAAATAAAGCATTTTCTTTAACTGGAAAAATGGTATATTGCAAGCAAAAATTTAAAAAATAAACAACAATAACCAGTCTCTTATAAATATTTGAAGGGAAAATCAAATAAAAACTAATATGAATAATAAAATTGAGATATTAAAATGTACAGAATATAATTGTAAGTCAATATTTAAATGTTAAACATTTGTAAATAAAAAAACCTAGGTTATAATATTGTATAATATCATGAATATTTTTAGTTGAACTAGCTTTGCTATTAGAGTTTAAAGTATTATTTAATTTAGTTAGAATATATTGAGTCTTGCATCTCAAATAACATAAGTTTGATACTATACAAACTAAACAAAATTTATATAAGAAACACAATTTTAATTTAAGTTTTTTTAAAATATAATGACCAAAACTTTGGTAATTATGTTTTAAATGTTGAAAAACCATTGAACTACATTTTTATTTTATTTCAAGCTTAATAAATTTCTTCTTTATTGATCTAGTTAAATGAATTAGCATTTAATACAACAAACCATTTCTTAGAAAAAGATTACATAAAAAAACTCACAATAAAAATAAGTATTAAACAACATATTCAAGTTGTAGAAAATTACATTTGACATTACAATTAAAATATTATCATTGATTATTATAAAACTTGACAAAATAATAAATAATGTTAGAGGTCACTTAGCACATTTTTTTTTTTTTAAAGGATTAATGGTAAAGTCCTTTTTATATGAGTTCAAACCTAATTTAATACATTTTTGAAAAATACATACATAATACCTTTAGGTGTATATAAATGCAAATAAGTAGGTAATATAATAAATCTTTTGAAGACATACAAATAAATACTTAAAATGTTTTAAATATAAATAATAAGTACTATTTATTACCATAAATAAGTAATTTATTATTACCTAACCTATATTTGTGATTTTATAAATAATATTAATAAATTAACATTCAACCAATGCCAAAAAAATTGTTTTTAAATGCATTAATTTGTAGAGAATCAACATTTTGTATACTTAGTACCTAATTTATTTACTAAACTATCTAAGTTAATAATAAATAAATTTTACATTAGGGTTATTCAGAAGTTAAATTAGTAATAAAGTAGGTATTATACAACATATTATAGGTATAAT
Source organism: Sipha maydis (assembly GCA_034509805.1). Lineage (NCBI taxonomy): Eukaryota > Metazoa > Arthropoda > Insecta > Hemiptera > Aphididae > Sipha > Sipha maydis. The sequence continues at coordinate 721,565 of JASXSY010000719.1, read as the reverse complement.
GTATGTTTATAAGTAGTTCAGAATACAAATTAAAAATGCATATCTGAAAAAAATACAATAAAAAAAAAAAAAAAGTTATGAATTAAATACATTTTGTTAAAATGTAATATTTAACATATAAAAATATATTAAGAAAAAGCTAATTGTTCAGTAGTGAGAGGTTAAATGTTAGCTTATTAAAAACAATTACTATTCAAATTCCATAAATGACTAGTGCTAGATAAAATTATGATAATATTTTCCTTTCAATGGTTCTATCTTTAAAAAACATAATTTGTAATCAAATTTATACTTCAATTTTTTCATAGCTTTTCTATTATTTTACTTCAATAAATGTAAGTTATGATAATTTAATATTACTTTATATAGGTTTGAAATAAATTACATTTATGACAATTGTATTTTATAATAATATAATTTAAAAATATTCAAAATGTTATATAAAGGTATGTGATATTAATATGTTACTGACTGATATACCTATTATTTTAATAGTGCTAAGTATTATTACTTTAATAAGTTATTTGTATATAAGTACTAACATTTAAATAAATTTCATACTTGCATATAAAAACAGCATACACCAAGGTATGCTATGGTATAAATCAAAACATAATTTTGACTTTTAAAAGACTTGTAAATATTTTAGACGGTACAATATGCAGTAGATAATCAAACATAAAATACAATAATTATAAAATAAAATGGCCATCATAAGGCAATTGAAAGTAAATTAATATATATATATTTTAAATAATTTAATTTGACAAAAACTAAACCTGATAGTAATTCGAGTTCAACCACAGAGCATTCATTGCTTTTACTATGCAATTATAATATTTATTAAGGATATTTGTTATGACAAATAAATAAGAATTTAGAGTATTTGTTTTTCAACTAAATAAAAGTAAAATATTGTAATATAAATTATAAACAGATGATTGATGATTTATACGTCATAAAGTTATAATTTTTTATTTACCAAGTCTAAGTTCACCAAAATTTCCACAGCCTATCTTCTTTCCAACACGAAAGTTTGGACCAACCATAAGTACACTAGAATTGGCTGATGATGACAAGCCGTGCCGTCCGGCAACTGCTGAATGCATTGCCCTCGATCCGGTTGATTTTCCACCCCGCTTGTCATCTTTGCCGTTCTGTTCCTTTTCCCGATCCCTTTTCTGCATGGTGCTTAATCAAATGAGTTTTTTTGAGGTAATAGGCCACTTTTAGCTCATTGTACACTAAATTTTTTTTATAATTTTCTTGACGTTCACACGTTTTGACCCAAGACAATAAACACTGTTATCATCGCATTATTTTTTTTAAAAGAATTACATTTGACAACCAAAACAGAACGTAGATTTATAACCACATTTTTTCGATTTAACAATCAACTAAATGAAAAAAAAACCATTAATTGTAGTAAAAACATACGGTCAACCGTGTGGATATTGAATAAAACTAAAAACGAAACAATTGCAGCTAAAAACTCTCCATTTTTTTGTGACTGATTAAAAAAAAGTATATATATATATATATGTATACTCTTATTACATATATACATTCACAAAACATGTGTTTCGGTATCAATTATACTAGAGCGCGGTAGTATCGCAGAGTACAAAGAGAATACAATTACATTTCACATTAAGAGTTGGTTACTTCTCGATTCCGGCGTTATTTTTTCTTACCGTAATCAGGCAATTTTAAATAAATGCATAATTTTCAACGTGCATTAGTGACAATTTTGTTAGTTTGATTGGATTTTTCTGCAAATTCAAATCTCTACACTGAGTTGATATCATCCGTCACTTGGGGATTTCATACTTATTAATTGTGAATGAATTACTAGAACATACAATATCCATTTTTTCATTGCATAATCCATTAATTAAATTCTCTTCCAGATGAATTCATTGCGTGTCTTAATGGTTACTCAGTAGTCTATTTTATTACGGGTGATCACCTCCTGTGCTTAAAACTGATTGGATTAGGACAATTAACATATGACGTGACCGTAATACTCGATAATGACATTTTAACGGGTTTCCTACTTTAAAACAGAATGCCTGATAGAATGTAAATAATTATCACTCTCGATGACATCGGATGAAAAATATTATCTCCTACGTTATAAATTGTAAGATGTAATTACAGTAATTGACCCATTTAAAGTAAATAAATTTACCAAAAGTATATAACTTAATTCTGCTATATTAACTTAATAGTTTATTTATTTATAACTAATAGTGAATCTACCCTTTTGTCAATTGCATTTTTGTTTTTAAAAAGTAATTACTTAAATCTGAAAATTGTTATCAATATTCTTTCATAATAATTTACATATTTATCAAACCATAAAGTTAATCATTAGATCACATTTCTCTATTTTCAATGAGCCGAATTACCAATGGTATGGGTCCATGGTAACAACACTGATATAAAGTCCTAGTGAACATTTTTACAAGTATAAAAAGATAGTTAAAGAACTATTGTAATGTAATTAAAGACATAAATCGCTATGCAAAATTTAAATAAATAAATAAATCTTTTGTAATTTGTAAATAATGTATTTTTACTTAATGTTACATTATAAATATACAATAAATATTTTTTGATGGTCAAACATTAACATGGTTTAATATAATTTGTATTTTTATATTAGTATATATTTCCAATCTACTGCCACTGGTTACATTAAACATTTAAAAATTATGAAATCTTTACTACCTTCTTTAATGATGCATCAGTCCATAGCTGGAACAGATTTAGTTTGTACTTTAGTATAATCATAGAGAAGAAAGAAAAAATTCATTAAAATATGAAAAGATACTGTTGTAAAAACCATTTAAAATTATCAAATTAAGTTAAATTATTTTAAATTACAAGACCTTGTCAAATTTAAATTAATTTTACCAATAAGATAAATAATAAACATATTTAACACAATATGTTTATAATAACAAATACATTATACCATTTGAAATAATGATTTATTCAAAACAAATTATGTATTTGTTTAAACATAAAAAAAGTTAACACAATTTCTTAATTTATATTAAAAACCCATTAGAGTGAATAATTATTAAAATCATTACCGGAAAACTCTGGAGTTTTTAAATGTAATTATATTTTCATTTAATACTAATGTATTTTTCTAATGTAAATAATTGTTAAATAATCAACTGAGTTTTATAAGATTCTTGAAATTAGATATACACATAATAATATTAATAAAAAATGCTCAAACTGAACCAACCATACCATTTGTTATATAACCAATTGGATACTTAGTACATATTTTATATTTATCTTTACATAATAAAAATTATATAATAATAATTTATTGAAATTTTATAACTATAATTTCACACCAAACTCTGGATTCTACAAAATGACAACAAAGCGAACACAATTTTGCACTACTTAATTTCTTGTAAATAATAGTTATAATAGTTTCAAACCGGTTAAAAAAAAAAAAACATAGATTATTTTTAAATATCTTATAATACCATTTATAACAAATTAAAACGGCTTTTATCAATTTAGTCAAAATATAAATAAGAGTTTAGGAGTCTAAATAATTATTTATTTAATCCAAGAATAACAAATAATGTGATTTTAAAGAAATAATGTCTACAAATCAGGATATTGTGGCACCAAAACTTAAAAATTGAAATGCATAAATTCGTAGGACTGAACCAAAAACTATTATTTTTTTTTTTTGGATTTACAAAAGTTAAAATATGTATTATATTTATCTAAAACATTGGAATGTTAAGTGGACAACTGTCCGCTACTAAGTAGCCGTTCAACAGCAGCATTTATATCTCCAAATGTTGCAATTAAAGCTTGTAAGTTAGCTTCTCTATTGACAAATCCCATTGCAGACAACTGTTCCAGCTGAGAACTATATCTTTCTTCTGGAGGTTGATTATTTGCCACTGGATTACTGTTATTTGGTAACTGAGATAGCTAAAAATAAATATATATATATATATATTTTTATGTTTTAATTATTCCACTGAGGTAGAAAAAAAATATTAACAATTCAAAGTTATTAAAATAATACAGAGGTATAATTAAGAATATATTTAACTTCAGTATATCATAGTAACAAAACATTATTTATTTTAAAATATTTAATAGAAAACATCACTGCTTGTACTGTGTTTTAAGAAAGTTATAGTGTTAAATTAATAAATAACAAATATTTTTACACATTTCAAATATTGATATTTGAAATAAATGTTGCCAATAATAAATTATTTAGTAAAAATTAGGGCTTTGAACCAGAAACATAAATTAACCTACACAAATGGCATAACCCAAAATCTATATATTCGAATCCTATATAAAATATAATAATAACACTTCAATTTGTACTTTAGAGGTTGTACCTAAATTACTGAATATTTAAATCTGGATTCTACGGTTATATTTTCTATTTTAGTTTTTTTAGATTTTATTTATTTATATTTTATTTATTTTTACATTATATTGTTAGATACAGTTCTTAAGTACTTAATTCTAATAACTTTTTGTATCTATATTTTCCAATGTCTCATGATTTGTTATGTTTATGTATTCCATCAAATGCAACTTGGATGGCAAAAGACTAAATTTAGTAATTGAATAATCTTATATTTTTTCATCAGCTTTGTAGAAGTTGCAACAATAATAAAAAATTAAAATGTAAAATTAAAGTTTTATTACAATATTTGCAACCATAGCTCATATTAACAAATAATGGATATATGATTAAATAAAATAATATTATTATAACTTAAAACATGAGTGTAGTGCATGGACGTCCGCTACGTCGCGCACGCTATTACTATTATTATTATTATTAATTATTATAATTATTAATAATTATTATTATTTATTATGTTCACACGTTAGTGCGATTTACGGGTCCGTCCGTCATGTCTAATGTCACTACACAGGAATCGACCAAACGGAATTTGTCGTCCTCCTCTTCGACTAAATTAGATACAAGCCTAAAGAAAAGCAAGATTCTTGTGTCGCCAAATCGTTTCTCTGCCCTTTCAATGGATGATGACCCCCCCCCCTCCTCGTGGTTTTTAGTCCCACTACCATCACAGACTCTACTACAGCAAAATGTAAATCTAATACTCCACCACATAGGCGCAATTTGATAAGGTTCTTGATAAGCACCCCCACATTGTTTTAGTAGCATCATCGAATTTTTATTGCTTATAACTGAATTATTTAGTCATAGGTATTGATATTTTGTCATAGGATTAGGATACATTTATTTTTAAGACTTTTCACTTTTATAATAAGAATATATTAGGTATAAGTAATTTATTATTAATATTATGATTAATAAATTATTATGTGTTTAAAACATAAAAAAATTTTATAGAAGGCTGAACAATAGACGATAACGATTACGCCGAAACATTTATCGAAGTATCGACTATTCGCGTCTCGCGATAGAAAGCTGATTAATATTTTTAGGCTGGTGTGGGTTGGTCTGTAACGGGCCACATGGAAAAATATAATAAATATATAATAAATGATACACAGCGTATCCGTAAACATACACTTACATATGTCTTTAATGTGTGTTTTATTTTGTTTAGTGTTATTTTATTATAAATTATTTTTTAGTTAGTATAATAAATGTATGAATGGAGGTGTGGGGGAAAACCTTCCCCAACGGGACACTTTGGTCAACTTAAATCAAGCACCACCATACATTTAAGTCAAATTACGCCTATGCTTCACCATCAAATCACCTCGGTGATAAAGAAGTTGGGGATGCGAACAAATCATCACCGCCAATAATCATAAGTAATGTAACTAACTACTTCGCACTGAGAGCAGATTTAACTTCTTTGTTGGATACCGACGGTTTTACCGTTATTGTCAAGAGTACCTCCATAATCATAAAAACTAGTAATTGTGTTGAGTACTAAAAATTGGTTGATTATTGCAACGACCTGAATTTAAAGTCCCAGACGTGGGCACCCCCTCATACTCACTTAATCAAAGTTCTTATCCGCCATCTACATCATACTATTCCCATTGAGGACATAGATAGGGCCCTCCGGGATAAATCTCCGTCATAAATGTATTAAATGCCTACCACCAGGTAAGCAAACAAGCTCTACCTCTTTTTTCTATTGTCCTTATCGCAAACAATTACAAACGGAACATTTACCAACTATCCTCCCTCCTAAACTCCAGAATAGTGGTCGAAAAACCGCACCAAGCCCGTTATCCACCACAATGCAAATAATGCCAGCGTTACGGTCACACACAAGCTTACTGTAATGAACCACCAAGATGTGTTAAATGTAGCAACAATCATCTCACCATAAATTGCTTCAAATCATCAGATCTACCTGCGAAGTGTGTGATATGTTTTGACGCACATACCACGAATTATAAAGGTTGTCCTGCATTAAATAAAAAGTTAATCTCTTTTCATAAGAAAGACCACTCCAAGATCACATCACCTGTACCACCATTTGTGCCCTCAAAGGTCTCACCAGTCACAGATTTGCCCTCGTCCGCTCAAACCCGATACAATGGAAAACATAAGACTACAACGTACACAGAAGAAACTGTTGGTGACTCGAATATTTTAAATACTGAACCATTCGCAAATATTTAATCGCAATTTTTTACGTAACTAAATTCCATCGTTTTCCATTGATTTCGCTTTTTTCAACTCTTAAACACATTGCTTTCCAAAAACATGTTTATTGTTCTTCATATACTTTTAATATATTTGACTACCATTAACTAGTGTATTATGTCTACCTAACCTGTTAATATTATAACCGTTCGGTATTATTATGTTATTTTAATTTTTAATTGGATTGTTTTATCACTAATTATAGTCTATTATTATCAGTATTAACCATATTATATATATGAATATGCTTAGTTAAATTATATTTAAATTGTACATTGTAACAGTAATATACTGAAAGTTCTAAAATAAAAATAAAAACTTAAAACGTGAAAAATAACTTTATATCATTTTAATATATTAAATACTAATTTAAAATTGTTAATTTTTTTATTAATACTTAATATAGTACCTATTTTATTATGGATAATATACACATGTATGTGTAACTGATAAGATTCTAATTCCCACAAAAATGGCGGTAAATTTCAGTTTAATTAATATCAATAGTAAGAAAACCAGTTGGCAATCTAGTTAATTATTTTATATCTGTGTAATATATTAAAATCAAAATGTATCTTAATATTTGTACATCATAATACATCAGACAAGAGCTTTATTTTTATATTTAATAATACTAAATTATTTGAGTATTAAGTAACCACAAAATAATATTTATTTAACAAAATATATAATTTTTTTTTTTGTCGTTTTTGACTTTTTGTCATTTGTATCTGTTTACCCACATGATGGTATCAATAGAAATATTTCTTTTTCTATTTCATCAATAAAAATTATAAGTAAAAACAAAAATATTAATCCCATTTAAATAATTTTTTTAAATAATATTTTCATATATTTTTATAATTTAATATTTTGTGTACCGTATACACCAGTAGTTCTCAACTTCTTTTGATTTATGCCACCTTTAATATACACCATGTCATTCAATATATTAATGATATAATTTATTACAATCATAATATACATAATAATAATAAACAACCTTAACTATATATTCTGTATATTTTTTTCTCAAAAAAAATAATAATAATATATATATTATATAGGTTTTTATAAAGTTAATGAGAAATTTTATCCCTGGTGGTTTTTACAAAATTCGATAATTCAAGGGTTGATGGTGGAGGAGAAAGTCTCAGCCTTTTAGTGTTATAGAGCTATAAAATTACATAGCGATTGAAAAATAACTTTCTAATAATATATTATGTCAATAAGATAATTATCGATAATGTAGCATCAAAATACTACATGTGTTTATTGGATTTAAAGATTAAATATAAATAATATGAAGATAAAAACTTTTAGGGGTACTTATCAGTTATTACGACTACCATAAAAATAATGAAAACTAGGAATAATTAATAATTATATAAATTGTATAAAATAACTATTATAAAAACTAGAAATAATTAATAATTCACTCTAGAAGGAAAATGCTCAGACATGCAATTTAAAATTCCTATAAATGGATTTTCAGGCTTTTGACGCCACAAGAATACAACCAGTTCTTAGGTAAAACACCATGATTACAGATTTAAATGTAATAATATAACACAATAATGCAACTCTGTTGGTAAATGGCAAGTAAAACATCATGTTATTCATATTATTTAAAAAAAATCCTCATACCAATGCTAATAATAACTACCATTCAATAGTCTCGCTAGGTAGTCGCGATAACCGATAAGTATCCTTTTAGGTATGATGTTTATATGATAGCTATCATGTAGCGGCATTAATAGTTTTATTCAAAAAAATATATTTTTTATTTTTCCCATAAATATTTGCCTACATTGTGGCCATATCAACCTGGTTCAGAACTACTAGTATACACTATTATAATGTATAATTTTTAAGTTTCAATTATAAATGGTTATATTATGTATTTTTTTAAACATAAATTTAAATAAAAACTAGAATAAAATTAGTTTTTATTTTATTCTATTTTACAACATTCAATAATAATAAATGTTCCATAAAAAGTCACATGGTGAAAAGTTTATTTGTAATTTCTAGGATTGGTTTATGGTTTATAAATAAACTTGATATAAATGTCAAAACTTATATTTGAAGTGTTTGACTGATTTTTATTTTTATTATTCTTACTGAAGTAAGTGAATTATTTATTTATATTTGTCTATACAACATTATACTATAAAAATAACAAATCTATAGTTATGATTTTAAAAATATCTTAAGTATGCGAATGGTAGATTTATTAGTATATTTATTAGTTGAGTTTATAATGTTTAGGTTACTTCAATAGAAAAAAAAACAATTATTGGTAAGTATTATTTTTAAATGGTTATTTTTTATTGTTTATTTTAAAAACAAAATTTGATTACTATTATCAAATTCGCGTTAAGAATCTCATACAACTCTTTTCTTTTCAAAACCCAAATTAATCATAATTAACCAGTATAAATTTTATATTCATCATAAACTGAACTGTTCACTAACCCATAAAACTGGAATTCAACAACCAACATTGTTTTTTAGCACCCAAATAAATAATTCAGATGGAAAGCCCTGATAATAATATATCAAATCTTACTACTGTATTTTGGAATGATAAATATTAACTAACTTACCATTCTTCTCATAAGTTCGGCAAAATTATTATCTTGACCTTCAGTTGATGGCAAATCATTAGGTACAGTTGAATCAGCGCTAGCAGGGGTGTTTGCATTTGGTGTTGGAAAAAAAGATTGGCCACCTAATGATCCACCCATATTTGGCATATTTGTACGTAGTGCTTCAAGGCCTCTTTGTATTTGGTCAAGAGCAGACAAGACATTTGGATTAGTAGACATATCTTGAACAGCAGGATTTGTCATTTGTTGTAGGAATGCTGGCATCATACTACGGAATCGTGACTAAACAAAATTGTACATAAATATAAAAATAAATAGTTATAGAAATTTTTAAACAATTTGTTTCTAACCTGAAGTTCTGGATTATTAGCAAGCAATGGATTGTTACTGAGTAAATTATTTGCCATATTAGGGTTACTAGTCATTGCTTGAAGAGTCGATTGGAAATATGGAGTATTCATTATACTTTGCATAACTTGTGGGTTTTCAATCATTTGTTGCATCATAGAATTCATTGTATCGCCATTAAATAAGGCATCTGTTCCAGTTCCTCTATTAGGTAGATTACCTGATGTTGGAGTAGATCTTCCAATTGTAGGATCTGATTGATTAGATCCAGTAGATCCACCCCAAGGATTTGGTAAGGGATCACGATTTTCTTGTCCTTGTTGGGGGTTTTGTTCTAAAATATTAAAAAAAAATAATACAACAATTTATAGTATTGTTGCATTTTAAGGTTATAAGCTGTTTAGACATATACCTTATCTTATAGAAAATAAATTCAGTGAATATTTGATTAATTCTATAGTTTTAATTTAAAACACCTTTTATTAATTAATGTTAAAAATAATAATAAATAATTTATTATAACATAACTCAGAATTTTATTTTTTAAAGCATTAATGGCTTCAACTGTGTACAAGTTTTTATGTTAAAAATGAAAAAAAAAAAAAATAATAATAATATATTATAAAACTATAAAATAATGTATTACCTCCACCACTTTCACTTGGAGTTGCAAATGTGTTTCGACTAAATTCTTCAGTAGCTGCATTCATAAATGGCTCTTGAACATCTCTGTACATTCTTTGTAAAGCACTAAAACCACCCGGGATCGATTCCAAATTTGATAAAGCTCTGTCTTGAGTACGCATAAGTTCTTGTAACATTGATGGATTTCTAGCCATTTCCATTGTTTGTCGTAACATTTCAGGATTATTTAACATGTGATTGATTTCTGGATGCCGCTATAAAAATATAAAAATATTATAGAAATAAATTAATAAAATTATTAACTATAAATTACTTCAACTAATTGTTGCATTTGTGGATTTGCCAAAATTAATTGTCGCATATGAGCAGGATCGCTCATCATCTGTTGTACCATTGGACTATCGACCAAATTTCTGAGCATATCAGGATTATCGAGTAATTCGCGTTGCATACGCTGTTGTAATTCCATAAAATTAGCTGAACCAAATCCCATGGATTCCATACCAGGTAAGCCACCAAGCATACCCAAATTAAATGGTGATGCATTGATATCAGCTGAAAGTAAAAATATAATCAAAGAAAAGTTAAAAAACAAAATATTTTAGTAAATTTTACCGGGTGGCCTTGGAGTTTGAGCAGATCCTGTATTTGCAGATGTAGATGTTGTGTTATTTTGAGGTGCATTAGTTTTGATAACTAAATGAACAGTTAATCCATCTTTAATGTTATGAGTTGCCAATGTATCTTGATCTTTCATGATTTTACCAGCAAAGATTAAACACAACTGTGAAGGCTGAGCATTAAACTGTTTAGCAACCACCTCTTTAAACTGCAATAAAATAAGATAATAATAAATAAAGAGAAAATATTTTTTTTAACATCATACAAAAATAAATGGATAATTTTGAGAATTGTATTAATTATCAAGTACAAATTAAAACACTTATTAACATATAATATAAATATATGTAAACGTAAAAACCATACAATAGTTTTTATTCACAAAAGTATAAAAATATCAGAACTTTCAAGAAAGAGTACTTCTATCCTATTTATAAATCTTAAATACCTACTTAAAAATGAAATAGAACAGAAAAAATACAAAGAAATAATCATTGATGCAATATAAAATGTGAAATCTGTAATATTCAATTTTAGGTTTTGAGCTAAGCAGTTTTAATAAAAAACAATTTACATAAAAAAAAATTGTTATAAAGGTATACAAAATACCAATATAATGTTTAACATTTAAGTTAAAATTAAATAATATAATAAGTTTGTATATTTAGTTGATAATAAATAGGAAGTAGATACTACTTTTAATAATTCAGTTTTCTTTTGTAAACTTAGATTCAAAAAAGTAATAACAAAATAAATATTCAAAATACATATTTTAAATTATCCATTTGCTAGGTAAGTAAATACTTTACAAACACAATTACAAAAGTTTAGAGATACATTACTAATTATATTATAGTACATTAAAATATAATAAATTTCTGTTAAAAAGTAAATTTTAGTTTATTACAAGAGACTTCTACAGAAAAATGAAAAAAAAAAGAAAGAAAACTTATAAATTTAACTATTTCAAGGTAAGTTTTATTTATTATTTTAAAAATAATATCCTTCAACATAAACAAAAATTTAAGTACTTATGTAATTATATTTTTATTTACATATGAAACTTAACATAATTGGATTATTTATATCTTTAAAATTTTCAATTGTTTTTATTACTAATAGACTTCATATTTGAAATACTTATCTCAGTTATAAGTTCAATATTATTCATCAACAACTCCATTATACTACTAATCAAATATGTTTTTTAAACCGTTTAATTATATTTTAATATCCTGTTTATATTTATATTATTATAGGTATTATACATCAATTTGTTATTATATAGTTAAAAACATATATTTTTCTTCTTAATTCTAAAAAAATATTATTCAATACATAATAATGTATTAAGACTTTCTATTTTTAAAATTGAATTTAAATTTTCATAATATGTATTAAATTTTAAGTTTTCTTAAATGTAATATCTTAGTTTTGAAATTTGAAATTCATATTCAATTAAATTACCGGTTCCATTTTATCACAATTAATTCATAACAAAATATTAACAAAATTATTGCAACACTTAACTACCATACAGGTTTTATAGCGTGTTATTAAGGTATCCAGTTAAATAATAAATAGTTTTAAAGATAATAAAATGAGTCAGCTGAAATAATTACATAACCTTAAAAATACGATGAATAATAATTTAATTTCCAATCAGAAACAAAAAAAAAAAAAACCATTAAACATTAAAAATATTACAATTTAAGTGTTATGAAAATATTTGAAGAATGTATACACTATAATCACTGAAATACATACGTGTATTTATGAATATACATACTTCACTTATAGTAGCATTTTCTAGGACTTCGACTGATTGCTTCCCTTTGGGCGTTTTTACCGTCACCGTGATTTTTTTAACGTTCTCTTCAGTATCTGACATATTGTTGAACTTGTGAACTAATGTAATGATTTAAAAGATTAATAACCCAAAAGAATTACGGATAAATCAGCACGAATAGACTCGGCAAAATTGTAAGATGAATTTTGGACGAACGACAAATGAGCAAATAATCGTACTTCGTTATGATAATATGACATATATAAAGATACTACATCCTGGAGTAAAAAATCTAAAACATATGAAAAACATGAATAAATATATCATGGAACAATAATAAAGTTTTGTTAGCCATGAAAAATTCCGGTTTCCATGGTATTAATATTGATAAAGAATCGCGCTTTTTCGATAACAGTGACTGCACGAGGAAAATCATTCATGCGCCAAACAATTTATTGTAAAGTGGTGAATCTGGTACTGAACATCCCTGTATTTTGTATGGTTCTAGTTTCGTGTAATTTCTCTTAAAATTTCAATTTGGGTTTTTGGTTTTTAGTTAATTTATTAGACTTCTCTTAACTATGAAAATCGAAGAAGTTAAAAGTACTGTAAAAACCCAACGTATATCTAGTCACAGCCATGTTAAAGGCTTAGGACTCGATGAATCCGGTGATCCTCTTCAAATGGCTTCTGGATTGGTTGGTCAAGCAGATGCTAGACAAGTAAAATTATTTTATATTTTATATAATTTATTTCAATACTTTTTTGACAGTCAAAAACTTTTTTTTTATATTTATATATATATATATATATATAAATGTTTTAAAGTTTTAAATGTTAATTGTAATTATACTTCTATGAGGTATTATGTACTTTTTATAAATAACTGATTAAATACACAAATAACCTATAATTATAAAAATATTGATATAATATACCTATAGATGCTTATGCTTATTGATTAATTATATTATTTTTATAAATTTCACAAATGTGTTCGTGTATTATTCATTTGAAATGTCCACCATTTTCATTCCTAATCTATAATAATAGTTTCTCAAAACCATTTGTTATAAAACCATAATTAATGATCTATATAACTGTTCATTATATATATTATTACAATATAAAAAACATCTCAAAATTAACTAAAGATTATAATTTATTTAAACTTATTATATATTTATAACTTATAAGAAAAAAATAATCATTATTTTAATTTACATATAATACAATATTTTATGTAAATTAATATTCTACATTATATATATTTCATTCGTAAATTTTCTTATTACTTAACTTTTTGTAATTTCTTTAATTGTTAATATTTTGTATTTTAGGCTGCTGGTATTGTTGTGGATATGATAAAAACTAGAAAAATGGCTGGACGTGCTGTTTTAGTTGCTGGACCTCCAGGAACAGGCAAAACTGCAATTGCTCTTGCTATTGCTCATGAACTTGGAAATAAAGTATGAACTATTTAATGTATTTTTAAGAAATATATAGTCAAAATGACTATTATGAATGCAAACTACTTATTTTATAATTTTATAATTATTTGTTATTGAATTAGGTTCCATTTTGCCCAATGGTAGGATCTGAAGTATATAGTTCAGAAATCAAAAAAACAGAAGTATTGATGGAAAACTTCCGTCGTGCTATTGGACTTCGTATAAAAGAAACCAAAGAAGTATATGAAGGAGAAGTTACTGAAATGACACCAGTTGAAACTGATTCTACTGCTGGAGGTAAAATAAAAATTAATTCAATATTTTTTTTATTACTAAATTTAAATTATTTTAATTATAGGTTATTCAAAAACTGTGTCTCATGTTATTGTTGGGTTGAAGACAGCCAAAGGTACTAAACAATTAAAACTAGATCCTACAATTTATGAGTCTTTACAAAAAGAGAAGGTTGAAACTGGAGATGTTATTTACATTGAAGCTAATAGTGGAGCAGTTAAGCGACAAGGAAGAAGTGATAGTTATGCTACTGAATATGATTTAGAAGTAATTTATATATAACTAATTTAATAAAATATATACTATACAAAAGAATTATTTTAACTAATAACTGTTAAAACAAAATTAAAAATTGACAATGTATCTATTTATTCTATGTTAGAATTAATGCTTATGTTTAGACCTTAATCAAATTATTCTGTATCCATAATAAAATAAGTGCAGTGGTCTATTTAATATATTACTCTATCAGTTAATAATTATTTGCATTAAAAATCCAAAAATTAAATGAAGAGTTTTAAAATTATTATTTTTATTTATCATGCTTTATTTTTTTATTTTAAATTTAATAACATTTTAAAGTCATTTATAAATTTAAATTATTACTTTAAAAGTTTAAATTAAATTGTTCATTTAAATATCACAACTTGCCTCTTTTAAATTCTAAGTAAAGCAAGGAATAGTTAAATTATTACAAAGATATTATTTTATAATAATTTGCAGTAAAAATATCATTCAAAAACAATTTTATTCTGTTTTTTTTTTTTATTTAAAATTCTGTTGTAACTAGCGGTACTCACAATATGATCTTATAACAAATTTTGTGTCACCTGCAATAAAACTAAATTTACATTCTAAAATAAAGTAAACAAAAATATGTAAAATACATTTTTTTAGTTGTGGTGTTATGTTAAATACCATTAGTTCTCAACCATTTTTAAATTGTTGCTCTCTTTAGAAGATTTTTTGTAAATTTTTGATCTAAACATTCTACAAAGTATTAGTATACCTTATTTCTACATTATCAGTAATAAATTATATTTATTAAATTATATTTAGGCTGAAGAATATGTACCATTACCAAAGGGTGAGGTCCATAAAAAAAAAGAAGTCATCCAAGATGTGACATTGCATGATTTAGATGCTGCCAATGCTCAACCAAAAGGTGGTCAAGATATATTATCTATGATGGGTCAACTAATGAAGACCAAAAAGACAGAAATTACTGGTAATTTTTAATTTTATTTACAATTCAGTAAGAATAAACACAATTTTTGTTTTTATTGAAATTGTGTGTTTTTATCTAAAATTGTTTTAGATAAATTAAGAAAGGAAATTAATAAAGTGGTTAATAAGTATATTGATCAGGGTATTGCTGAATTAGTCCCTGGAGTTTTATTCATTGATGAAGTTCACATGCTTGATTTGGAAACATTCACATATTTACATAAGGCATTGGAAAGTACCATTGCACCTATTGTAATTTTTGCTACTAATAGAGGACATTGTGTTGTCAGGTTGATAAATATTTTATTACAAATTTAATTATTAATGTTTTTTCTAGAATATTTATTTATTTTTTTGTAGAGGAACAGATGATATTATTGCTCCTCATGGAATTCCTATGGATTTACTTGATAGATTATTAATAATTAGAACTCTTCCATATAATCGAGAAGAAATGGAGAGTATACTTAAACTTAGAGCACAAACTGAAGGTCATTCCATTGAGCCTGATGCACTTCATTATCTTGCTGAAGTTGGCACTACTACTACTTTAAGGTAAAATATTTTATTGTAAATAATAAAAATTATCAAATTAAGTCATAAATTTGATTTTATTACTTTTAGTTAAAATGTTCGTTCTATGATCTGATTGTATATTTACTATGAACAATTAGGTGTAATTAAAAATTTACTGATTATTTGTTATAGATACGCCATTCAGTTGTTGACACCATCGTCACAAAACGCTAAGATGAATGGACATAGTTCTATACTTCGAATTGATATTGAGGAAACTACATCATTATTCATGCATGCTAAAGAATCATGTAAAATACTCAGAAAATGTGCTGATAAATTTATGAAATAATTTACAATTTAGTTTTATGTAAACTGAATTTTTTTTATATGCTATTTTCTTACTTTTATTAAATATTGATAAATTAAATTAAAGATACAAATTTATGTGTTTTATATCAAATTTTTTAACCCTTTATTTGTATTTTTTTTTCGGTTAATTTTTTCGGCAGGTTTCAAAATTATAAAATTAAAAAATATTTTTTAGTGTGTAATAAAATCTAATTTACATCATTATGGATAAATTGTTTATTATGTTTTAATGGATGTTATAATGTATAACTCCTGCAAATATAATAGGTCAATCAATCATTTGTATAAATAATGTTTTAATATATTTTTTTTTTTTTTTTTTTTAATAGAACCATTGTGTTAATAACTAATATAAATAATAATTTATAGAAAATATGTTTATGTATAGAAATAATGATGAACTGATAGCAAAAATCACTGTTAACCTTGAAACAGATTTATTACATTTTAATACTTTTATTTATCTCATATTTTATGAAAAAAAAAAAAATAATATCGAATTTATCTTTTTAAGAGCTGGGATTTTTATGAATTTAAAGATATGCAATTTTAACTTCAAACAAGCATATGTTAGCGGAAAGAAAAATGTTGGATAACCTTAGAAAAATGAGATACCAACCAAATGAATTCAATTATTGTAAAATTATAGTTTAATCACTATCTAAAGTTTTATAAATAATGCTTAAACTTGATCTATTGCTGCACTTATCTACATTGATGATTTAATGTTTGACATTATTTATGCTGAATTAGTCCCCATTCATTGTTGAACCATTAGCCAATAGATCTTAAAATTAACGGAAAGTATATTGAAAGAAGATATCTTGGCATACGAGGACTACACTTCAAGTATCTAAATACGAATATAAATTTTACAATTAATATGCATATTGATAAAATTTCAAAATGCGTTGAAATTATTTTAATTTATAGTTATAAATATAGTAATATGTTATACATACATAAAAAAATTGAATATAGATACTACATATATGTTTTTTTTATATTGAAATTATATTATACCATACGTTTAAAGTAGTTTTAAATCCCGCTACAAATAAATCTAAAATTAAGGTATTGTAAACACAGACTGACTAATATTATAATACGTAGCATCAAAGAACAACATCAAGCATCAAGAACGTAGCATCTAATAAGTTTCTTTAAGTTCTTTGATAAATATTGATTACGTGTCAAGTACTAACATGATAAGATATCTTTTAAGAAAAATGTGATATTTCAAATTATAAACAATTATGAAATTCTTATTAAATAATCTGGTAATATATTTAATAACTACCCTGGATGTTTTTGTAATTTTTCTATAGTACACTATTATTAAAATTTTGTTTTACTTTAATCCGAAAATCAACGAATACTAATTACTTTTGGTTAATTTTTTTGGAAAGTTATAATACTTATTAAACAAATCGGAAATGGTAGAAGAACAAGTTACTAAGTTTCCAGACACTGTAGCAGTACTGAAATCTTCAAATGGTTCAGTAGTTTATCTTGTTGGTACTGCTCATTTTAGCAAAGAAAGCCAAGAAGATGTTGCTCAAGTATATTTACATTTATTTATTTATGTATAATATTTCAAAACCTTTGTATTTTTTTTTTTTTTTTTTAATTTACATATAACAGGTAATAAATGCAGTAAAGCCAGATATCATTGTTATAGAATTATGCTATAACAGAAATAGCATTTTATCAATTGATGAATCTACCATCGCCAATGTTTCAGGCATTACATTAGGTATTACATATAATACATTTTCACTTTATTTTAATATAGTTGTTACGGGTAGAGTTTGAAAATGGGTAGTATGCACATTATCCGGGTAAAGTACACGTTATCCTTGTGAACAGTATAATGTGTACATTTTTCATTTTAAATATATGTAATTTGTACATTATCCAGTTTGCTATGGATAAATTATGAAAACAAAACTAAATCATATTAATCCAAAAGCAATTTATGTATTCAGTAAATTAGCTATTGTTAAATTATTATTTTATATAGAAATTATATATAGAAACATTTTTTAAACCCATGATCATTGAAAAGATATTGTTCATAAGTTATTTTACACAAAAAATTGTTTGTAGCTGATACTTCTAAAATATTTATTGATGGTTTATTGTGATTTATTCGTTATTTTTTCAGTTAATTTTACGTTTGTTATTTCGAATTATATGTCATATTTAGATTCCGTTAAATTCACTAAATTCTCATTATTTCCATTAATTAATTTGTTAAAACTTTCATAAAATTTCACTTTTTAAAGAGACGTTCTTATAAATTAAATAATCAAACTTTAATAAGCCAAACGAGTGAACTCAAAAACCGAAAGCACCGTACCGAAATTTAAAACTGTTTTACAATATCGGTGCACACGTTTTATTAAAATGTGCAATTTATATTTTATCGTATTTTATTTTACCAAAACACTTTATCTGGTCAAAAATAGATAATGTACAAAATAAACATTTTACAAATAATATTTTTACTTTATAAAACAGACATGGGTAGTGTTCACATTATCCGGCTAATGTGTACATTACTTTATTTCCGTTCTTTACCCGTAACAGGGGCGTATTCAGCTCTTCTTCCAGGGGGGAGCGAAATTTGAACTCAAATCATAGGTTCTTATAAAAAAATTTGTACATAAACGACAGTGTACAGATTATAAATAAATAAATTGGCGGATCAAAATTTTTCGATTGTTTCGCTTGCTTAAACTTCTAATTTTTACCCACTTTCATAACCCATAACATTAATTATTGTAAATACATTCAACAATGTCCAGGGGAGGCGATCGCCCCTATCGCCCCCCCCTTGTATACGCCCCTGACTCGTAACATAGTGCATTCACATGATGTTTTAAATGTAATGTTACATTGTAACATAAAATTAATTTTTACAACCGTATATTATATTAAATGGTCTTGAGTAATGTTGGAATTTTTAAATTTTACCAAAAACATGTTCTATTAAGTATTAATCTTATTGTCCATTATTAATTAAGGTAAAATCACGTACAAATGAAAACAGAATTTTCGCAGGCTTTGCCATTGAAATCTGAAATTGATTATACTATTAATTTCTGCAGTTAAATCTCTTGGAGCACAGTGACATTATTTGTACACTTTTTTTTTTTTTTTTTTTTTTTTTTTTTAATAGCGTTTATTGAAATTTACAATCTGCACATTATATACAATAAGTAAATATGATATAAGAATAATATAAAAAAAATGACTGAGTGACATGAAGGAAGACTCGAGTCACCTTTTACAAAGAATAGAAAAAAAAAATAAAAATTTGTACACTTATAAAAACTTTATTTTAACTTAAAACATAGGATTGTACTAACCTTATACACTAACTACAGACAAATATTTCTATTTTAATAGTATGTAAATATCTGTAATGAAATATAATATAAGGATGTATTCTTAATGTTATCATTCACTGTGTAGTGAGCAGAAGAGGGGTCAGGTTCTGAACCACTGTACACTAATACAAAGAATATTTATTATACTGACGGCTCTTGACAGCTTCGCTTCGACCGTAGATATGTTGGAGTCACAAAGTCAAATAAGTTTGTTTTAAGAATATTTATTAAAGCACATAAAATATAAATATAAACTATTTAAGTAAAATTTGAGGATAGAGTTTAAGCTCTGCCTGAGAATTTAGTTACACTTAAAAAAATAGAAAGGGATGGGACTCATAGGCTCGCGGCGATGTTACTTTGGTGGGCAACGACGAGTATGAGTCCGTACACTTAGAGAGTTCGCTAAAATCTAATTATTCTATGGAGCTCTACTCGTATATATAGTCAGAATTTGGCCCAGGACAATGCTTTACAAGGTGTTGGTTCTTCGTGATCCAACTTTTAACTATTGTCCTAGGTACGTGATAATGTCTTTTGGAAACGTGTTACTTTTGAGAGAGTTAAAATAAAAGACGTGCAATATCCTGTCGTATAATCATTGTGTGGTTACTAATTGTATTTGTTTAGAAAGGACGTTTTAGGAATAGGTAATACCCGTGGGACAGGCGTAATTCGACATATGTCGGTTTACTACAACTGTCTAATGTTTGCAATAATTTATTCTTTTACATAATTCTAATTATTTATTTTCTTATTGTGCATACAAATTGTTTATTTATATCTAAATATTTATGCTAAATACAAATAAAAAATATGTTGTTTTTACCATTTTTTTTTCGTAAAATAAATCATAATTTTTAGTTTTTTAGTTAAACTATAAATTATTAATATTTCATTTGAATAAAAGTTCAGACATGGTTCAAGACCAATTATATTTGTACTATTAAATATATGTATATTAAATCAACTGTTAATTTATTTATTTTAAAAATATTTAATTATTACAAATTATTACTGATTTTTTTTAGAAGGACTACAAAATTCTATAAAAAAATTAGGTTTCACCCAAGGTATATTTTATCAGCTTATGATAAATTTATCGGCAAAAATTTCACATGATCTTGGCATGGTACCTGGAGGAGAATTTCGTAGAGCAGTTGATGAAGTATTAACTATCATTGTTTTAATTTTTATAATTAATTAACTTTTGTATTTTTAAATAAAGGCTAAAAAATATGACAGCTATGTTTATCTAGGTGATAGACCTGTTGATATAACCATAAAAAGAGTAATTTCTATGTTGAGTTGGCCTAAAAGCATTCGACTCTTAGCACATTTGTTATTTACTGCGGATTTTAAAATTACGTAAGTTTTCATAATACAATTAATACGATAGAAGAAATACTTTATATTCATTAACACAATTAATAATATATTGAAAAAATTATAATAAATTAATATAATTATTTGTATAAAAGTTCTAATACCAAGATTTTAGTTTTATTAACTGATGTTATAAATGGTTTATTTTGTGTACAAAACTGGAATATACGTAATATGAAAAAATGTGAATTAATGTGAATTAGAAAAGAAGATGTAGAAAAATTCAAGAACAAAGATATGCTAGAAACTTTAATGATTGAAATGGCTGCTGATTATCCAGAGCTGGAGAAAGTAATAGTTGATGAAAGAGACAAATTTTTAACTTATAGCTTACAAAATTGTGCTGGTTTCGAAATTGACAAAACTGGCCTTAAACCTAATTCATATTTTTCAAGTAATTAAATAATTTAGTTTCTTATTAGATTTAAATACTTAAATAATATAAATATTAAATTATTTGTATATGATAGAACCTCAAGTAATTGTTGGGGTAGTTGGATTAGGCCATGTAGCTGGTATTAAAAATTATTGGGAAACTATTACAAAAGAAGAAATTGCAGAATTAATTATGTAAGCTGGTTAATTATTTATAACTCAATATTTTTGTTTATTTTTAATTAATTTGTGTAGAGTAGACTTTAGAATGAACTTTCTTCATTTAATTATTTAAATACTTGTGTTATGGTTATTATAATGTTAATAATAAGCAAGATGTATATCTATTTTTTTTAGCATTCCACCTCAATCGAAAAGTAGTAAAATTATTAAAATAGTTATCAAGGTATCTACTTATGGTTTACTTTTATGGGGTATTTCAAAAATCCCTGGAGTAAGATCATTTTCTCAAGCCGCTTATAATGCTGTTACTTCCACATATGTTCAAGGAAAATTTATTAAGTTCTAATTATGACTTATTAGAGTCAAATAATTCCAACATTCCTTAATATTTTACAATTTATGGTATGTATGTTAATTTGTAACCTTATAATTAATAATTTTACAATAACTATTTATGACAAACATAAATACAGTGGACTCTCAATAATCTGTCACATATCAGCCCAGAGGACTCTCGGATTAATGGGGTTTTTCATAAAAACACATCTTTACTTATTAAAAACCTAAATTTATTTCATTAAAATTTATAAATAACTAGCTGAACCCTAGCACTTTGTAGTCTGTTAAAAATCCTACCTCCTATATGTCTCAAACTGTGTGTTAAATTCGTTAATAATTTAATAATAATCTATACATATAAAAATTGAACCAAAAAATGTATAACTATTCATCAATTAAGAACGGCTGGGCCGATTTAGTTCAAATTTTTTTAATTGTGTAAGGTTGTTAAGCACAGTAGTAAACCCACATTAAATTTTTAATTATAATAATTTTAATTTTATTTTTATGTCAACAATATTATACATGAATGGACAATTTTTAATTTGTTTTTTTACTATGAAAACAAAAAATTTAAACAATATTGGCATTTACTTTTTCTAATAATGATTAGATTTATTAAACATTCATATTATAAAAAATGGAGGTATTAAATAAATGATTGCTAATTAGTAAAATAAAATAAAATAAAATTGTACTCTCACAGTTTTTCTGGTAACGCCAACAATGGAAAATGAAGTCTTAATAATCGAATAATCATATTTCATATAAATAAAATCTAAATTTTACGACTGTTGCATTCTTTGTAAGGAGAGGATGTTTACGGCTATAAATAAAATTGAACGGAATAAAAACGATACGAAAATTATCACTTTACAAAATTTAAACTTTACTTTATATAGTGCAACAATTGTATTATTACCAAATATTCAATACACAACATATTTCTCCATGTTGATCCATTTTTTTGGTGTTGGCCGAGGGCCCTATTTTAACGATTAATTGTATCATATGAACAATTTTTATTAACTAAAGCTTGATATAGCTTTTTCAATTCGAAAAAAAAACATTCTGGAACTCAAAAAATCAATCATCCAAAAATTTAAAAAAAGTGTTTTTTTAAAAAAAAATGTTTGTTAAAACTTTCTCCTGGCAATTACAAACAATTAAAAAAAAATTGAGTTAAATCGGCCCATCCGTTCTCAATTGATGAATTGTTATGCATTTTTGGCTCCATTTTTATGTATATAGATAATACATACATATTTCTTAATTAATTTTTTGATAAAACAGTTAAAAAAAAAAATTAAAATATTTCACTTTATTTATATTTTTTGTTCCAAATGATGCTTTTAAGATAAAATACTGTTGGATTACTGGACATACCGGATTATCGAATAGCTGGATTACAGAGAGTCTACTGTACTATTGATTGAAATTATTTAAAACATTTCTTAAACTGTTTATATTATTTATAAAGTTGTAAGGTAATTATCTTACCAAGTTTAAATATAGATCATATTATGTGATACAATTTTATAAATTATATATATATATATATCAAAAAATCTATTCCTATTTATTTAAAAGTACTGTTGATTGTAATTTTATCAATAGTAAAAATATGATAGATTATTCAAGGGTATTAATTACTAGTTAGTAGTAATTTACAACTGGCGAATGTTTTGTAATTCTTTTGTTTTCTTTTTTTTTTTATGTTTAATTTTTCACTTTAGATTGTGAATTCTTACGAAACTACAGAAAAAAAATATTTTATTCATTTTCTAATACTATGATTTTTTATGTTTGTTTCAGTTAAAAAAATAAAAAACTTTATTAAAATTGTTTGCAATAACTAAAGAGAAGATAATTATGAATATATTGATAATTCATCTATTTATTTTATAAAAAACATTCCAGGACCTGATTGTAGTATGAATTACTTTAATAGCTCCTTCAATTAAATATGTATTTATATAATATGGATATTTATCATGCATTTATTTTGTGAATGCATTACTATAAGAACTACAATCAATTTGATCAACTAATACCATCAATTTATAGATAAATGTATAATTGCAATGATTTATATAGGTTTTATTCATGTCTAAATGTTGTCTCCCAGTGTAGCAAAGGTTATGTACAGTTATTGCTATTAATAAAGAACAAATTTAATTTGTGCTGGTGATAATAATTTATGTCATATGTACACAGACATTCAGATTTAGATAATTTAAATTATGTATTTGTAAAAATTGAAAATGTTTTTCTTACCTCTACCATATCTGTAATAGATTCTATCATTATTGGAAACATTGATTCTTACATTAATTAGTGTTCAATCTAATAGTATTATCATACCAGTATGGATAGATTCATTAATTCTAATACTAGCAATTGTTATTATAAAAGACCTTTTGTACATTAAAAAAACATAACATATCATTATTGTGGTGAAGGATCTCACATTCAAAATAATTTATCTGATTTCAATGTTTATGTGAATCATTATATTGCAAAAGATTTTTATCTTATAAAACAGGGTTATTTTAATCATTTGTTTGTAAAAAATTATTTGTATGTATTATATTCTTGTAACAATAAAATATTTTCAATAACTTCAATATTTCTGAAGTAAAAATAACTTAAATTTTAAAATGTATATTTCCATTCATAGCATGTTAAATATTTTATACACTAAAGCAAACTATTGTTACTTAATTTAAGTTAAATATTATTAAGTAACCATTTTTATGTACTATAATAAATATATTATTTACTATGTAGTCAAAGTATTTTATTTTACCTTGTATGTAATTAATATAAAATATTAAGAATTGGGATAGTAAGTATATTTTATTAGTGATTATCATATTTAATTTAAATAAAACCCTTTTACACAGTGAATATTTTAAAGAATTTTATATCCATGCATAAAATCGAAATTGATAAAATCAATATCAATAAACTATATCATGAACCTATAAAAAAAATTAAAAAATTAAATGTAATGTTAATAAATATTAATAAATAATAAATAAATAAATAAATAAATATTAAAATCTAAGAATTCTAATAATACTATCCAAACTTGTAAAATATTAATAAGTACAAATAGTTTATGAATTAAATTAATTAAATAATATAATATTGTAGCAATGACTAACGATGCATATTATTAATATTATTTTATTGTATAGTTTTTTATCGTATTGGTTTTCAATTGTAGATAACCTGATAATTACTGAACTATGAAGTTCATACTCTGAAAATGATATTAAAAAATTTCCTTATTTATGATGGAAAAATTAAACAAGCAGTTTACGGGAAAGTGTTAGCAAAATCAATTACCATTCTAAAAAAAAAAAAAAATTGGAAAAATGTTTAATTCAATGTAATAAAAAACAATTAACATAATAATTAACATTTTAATGAAGATTATATCATATTAATATATTGTTAAAATATATTTTATGATTTACAATCAATAACTAGAAAATTAAATCTCAATTATTACTTGCAAAGTAATAATAAAAAATATAATTAAAAAAATAAATAAAACTTGTATATTTTAATGTACATGACTTAAATAAAACAGTTACATACATTATCACATTATATTTATATAACATTTAATATATTCAGTACTATTAGTTGAACATACATTCATATTAATATTATTTCCATACTTTAATGATTCCATCACAAGATCCAGAGACAAGAAAACACTGAGATGCCATGCACGAAGTTATATCTAGTATAGACCCTACATGGCCAGGTGCAGGTTGATCAGTAGCACACAACGGTTCTTCATCACCAGTCATTACTGTACTGTTAGATTTTGTACACACTTCTTGTACAACATTGGTGCCATCAACTAATCTACATCTAATTATAAATTAATTAGTAATTAATAATTCAACTATAAATTTTATACATACTCATAACAATATAATGAATGACCCATAACATCATTTGCCGCTGGTATGGCTATATAAGAATCACTTGGTGATGTTAAATTCCATTTGCGTACTCTTTGATCAGTACCTCCCGTCAACAACTCTGGACCGTGATCTGTATTCATTGAATACAGTGCACAAACACTATGGTTATTAGTCTACATGATACAATACGCTATGAAAATTAAGATCTTATTTTGAAATTAGTCAAAAAAAATTTTATACTTGACTGGTTGACAGTGGAGGAGCACTGCTAGCCCAAAGAGTCTGTTGTTTTGAACCACTTTCTAAATTCCATACTGTTACTTCATTGTTGTCTTGCATAGCAGATATTATCCATGAAGGTTCTGTTGGATGTTTTATTAATCTTCTTACACGTACAGCTAATAAAAACATAATTAAATGTTGTTAAAATCAAGTGGAATCAAGAGACGAAAATAAATACCTTTGGAATGAGCAATGGTGGCAATTGGTAACCTAAAACGTAAATCCCAACATGTATGATATCCACTACTTGTACCTAATGTTAGACAACTTTGTCTTGTATCTAAACACATAGCAGTTATAATACCTAAACAAATAATATCAATACATAAAATGAAGAATAATTTTGATTAAGATACTACAATGATACACACCTTGTTTTATATCGTTTTTGACTTTCCAAGCGTATTTAGGAGAACGAAGATCCCAACCAATAAGAGAACCATAAACAGTTGTGTACACAAGTACCATTTGAGATCCAGAGTCCAAGTAAGATATATCAACAGCACAACCATCTTCTTGTAAATCTAATTGTTTTGTTTGAATCACACTTAGCTTATTACTATTTGACTCTAAACTGTTCACAATTAAACAAAGACAAAATGGTAAAAATATTGTTTGTATTTATATATTAACACATTAAAATATTAGAATATAGTTTTAATTGTTACTTACTTTAAAATAACTACTGAACCTGAATGACTAACAGCGGCCAATGATTGATTATTTCTGCATGAGGTCATTCCATATAATGCTCCATTTTGATGATTATAAACTTGTTTAGACCGATTAGCAATGTTTTTGCCTTCCATTTTCATACAGTCCCACACACGAACATAACTGTCTGATGAACAACTTGCAAATAATGAAGTATTTTGAATGGGCACCAATCTGAAAAAAAAATGTATGGATGAAATTAATTACATGGTATTTTACCATATAAATAATTTTAATTTATGTGTATTCATAAAAACTAAAATAAGTTAATATACAAGAATTATCGATCAAAATTCAAAGGTGATAATTACATATATTTTTAAACCAATTAAATCCAAAATGTAAAGATAATTTATTGTATTCCTTATAAATAGGGCTAGGATAGTATAGGATTTTGCATTTTTTTTTAGGATTTACAGGACATAGCTTTTCAAGCACAAAATGTGATTTGATCATATACGAGTCCAAATATATAATTTTTATTTTGCTTTTTTTTGCATTTTTTGTACTTTTATGGATTTAGGGTCATTTTGTAGCATTTTTAGGTCATTTTTTCAACTTTACGGGCATTTTTTATACTTTTTTGAAATCTAGGTAATATTTTTATACATTTGTTTTTGAAAACTTGAAGGAGCTACTGATTGTCCAATGCAACAATACAATTTAAACGTAATTTTCAGAATAAAAAAATATACATATATATTTTTTATTTTACAGTATTTTTTGTTGATTTTTCAGAAAATTTCAAGCTGGCCATTGCATGATAAGTCCAAACTTCAAACTTTATTAATTTATAATCCATATCAAGAAAATCCTAAATTAAAATTTTTTTTGCTATTTTTTTATAACATTATAATTTAAATAATTTTGTACCGAAATATTAATTAATAAATAATAAATAATAATTAATAATTATAAATTATAATGCATTTTTATAAAAATTTTTATTTTTTGGGCATTTTTAGGTTATTTTAATGTCATTTTTTTTAGGTTTTTTGGGTCATTAAAATCCTAGCCCTACTTATAAATAATATAATTGTTATTTATTAAATTTATATTTAATATTTTTACCTATTTACTCCTGACTTATGTTCATGTAAATGAGCTACTAATTGAGAACGAAGCCGCCAACCTGGTGGAGGTAGTCTTGGTTTCCATACTTCTTGTTCAGCCCATTCATGACGTCTCATAGTAATGTCATAACACTCTTGACGATGAAATATCAATTTCCGTAACTCCAGTTTACATGGTGCATAACGATCTACAAAAATGATAACAAAGACAAACATATTTTGCACTGACAAAAAAATGTAATTTATACTAAATCAACTTGCAATGTATGTATGACATATCAGTAGGGCCTTCAATGCTATGAGATGGAGATGGCTGAATATCTGAAGTATATGAACCTCCAACTGGCGATCTAAGTTCAAAAGACTGTTAAAATAAATTCAATATTTATATGAAAAAATGAAGACTGTTACTGATTTTGTGAAGAATGCATTTGCTTAGAAGATAAATCTGGACCACCAAACATACATTTCCACTCTTCGTTCATATTGGAAACTGACTGATCATCTATACCTCTACGTTTATTTATAACTGGAATGGTATCTTGAAGTTTTGAATTTTGTGATCGAGTCAATGCTATGGAATAGCAATGTACGTTGAGTTTTGTATCTCCAATATTAATCTAATAAAGAACTATGTTATACAATAGAAATACATTTTGTAAAACAATTTACCTTTCCTTTTGTACCATATTTGTTATCAAATGCTAACTGCTTGTGGACTTTCAAAATATGTTTGGATAAAGCCAAAAGTTGATCTTCTACTTCTTCAGTCATTCCTTCAGACTCTAGTTTCTTAATCAACTAAATTGACAGATTTTTAAAATAAATATAAATTCAATAATAAATAATAATTAAATAGTTTACATTTCTTAATGCACTATTTTGATGCATTGATTGCGTAACACTAGGTAAAGGTATATGACCAGTATTAGCTATCGTTCTGGCTTTTTTTCGTTCGCCTAATATATTCACTAAAGTTTCAACTATTGAACATTTTACAACAGTATCATAAATATTTCTAGGTAAAGGATCTTTTAAAGTATTTAATACTAATTCCTCTCTGTTTACTAATATGATTGAATGTTTTAAATACGGTTTCATTACAGGCAAGATTTTGCACTGAACATCTATATCATCTAACATTCTTGCTGTAGCACTAAAACAGCCAACAGTTGCCTGAAAAAAATTAAAAACAAATCTTAAATATTAAATAAAATTATTTATTTCATGATAGAATATTTAAATCAAAAATAAAAACAAAATTAAATAATAATCTTCAAATAGTAAATTAGCAATATAATATAAAATCATACCTGTCTTATCCATAAATTTGGATGGATGAGAAAACAAGAAATATCACTAATTAATTGATAAAGAGCAGTTTTTTGAAGTAAACCCTTTTCAATAAGCTGCGTCATTGCATTAAGTGCTTTTTTTGCGACAAACTCTTCACTGTCTGTAAATCCCTAAAAATCACACTTAACAATAAGACAAATATATGTTAATTTTATATTTATATTACTTGCTGCAAAAGGGGACATAATATAGGTGAACACTGTTGGTCAACAAAAACAGCTACATTGACAAAGTTATCAAAAAATGAAGCCCGTAAATGTTTGTCTGTTTTATCATTCAAAAATGTAACCATATGAGATAAAATCACATCATTAGCTAATTTTTAAAAAAAAAGATAGTTAATATTTTTAAAAAGAAAAGTTATTAAATATATTACACTGAAATAAAAATGTACCTCGTTGAGTTCCAAAAAATTCACATAACTCTATTATATTACTGTTAACTAGTGTTTGTTTTACAATATTATGAGTATCGGTAAGAAGAGCTGATACTGATTGCTGTACCATTTCATGTAGAGTTGCCAGTTCTGTTTCAAAAGCATTTGTGGTTGGTTCATCATCCTTTACATTCTGACAGCATTTTAAAAATCTTAAGCCAGTTTGTGCTAACTGTGAAATAATTTGGGCAAACGTTGATCTAACGATAACTGCATCATCCTGGGCCACCTAAAATAATAAAATTAATTTAAAGTATATAAACCTATATTATTACTATAATATTAAACTTACATTAATTAAACCTGGAAATATATACTCAGGAAATGTGTTTGCATCACTAGGCTTTAAATTTTTAACAGTCAAAAGTGTATTATTTAAACCATGTAATGCAGATTTTCTTACCCCAGGAGAAACATCTTGAATCATGTGAAACTTGAACATAAATTATAAACTTATAAATTGTAATTAAATAGAATATTAATATTTCAAATAAATAATTCTTTTAAAATGTTTACACAATTAAATTAAAATATTAACAAATTAAAATACATATCAAATATTTTAAAATGTTTGATATATTTTTACTTTCCTTGAATTATGGGAACTCAAATATATGTGAATATAATACTTTAATATTTTATAATTTTTTAATAATATATGATTAAAAAATTGCTTGAGATTTAAACCACAAAACTGATAAATTTATAAAATTTAATTCTTAACTTATAAATCAAAATGATCTCAAATAATGTTCAAAAGATTACATATTGTACCTAAAAATCTTATAATAAACATTTTAGTTTTAAATATAATACAGCTTACTTACAATATATGGTACAATTCTATCCAAGACTGTTTCTGTAGAACAATACACTGATAATTCAAGTAAAACATCTAATGCTTGTATTTTTGTAGTAGACAAATGCAAGCCTCTGAAAAATTAATAGATTACTATTAAAGAAACAAAATTGTATATTATACTAATTATAATTGATATATTAAAAGTTTAAGAGCTACTTTATATTTAGTACAGTCAGTATTTTTTTTTTTTTTCAGAAGACCTACTATGCATGTAATAATACATACCTAATGCAAGATGTGACTAATTGAACAATCAAAACTAAACCATCAGTACATTCTCCTGAATCATTAGATGGAAGAAACATATTAATAATACCATTGATATCACTTTTCAATCTACAAGAATAAATAAAAAAATATATTGAATTAATTAAATATATATTTTAATTTTTACTCACCTATCAATTTTTTCATCGGGTGATATTATAGGATCTGTAGCCGAAAACATTTGTAAATATGGCTGAAGAAAGGAATAAAAATAATCTGGAAATAATTTATTTTTCTCTTCATCCAAATATAACTCAGCTGAACAACGATGTGATGGGTTTAATTTTATCATAGATTTAATAAGATCCTAAAATGTAATTAATCGTTTAAAAATATTTTTGATTAATTATTTGATACATACTCTAACTCCTTCGTCATCAATGGTATCAATTAGAGGATTTGGGTCATATTCTCCATTTCTATAAGCCAATAATTGTGACAAATCAAAAGGTGGATGACCATCAGTGAACATTTCTGCTAATGCACAACTATAGAATTAAAAAAATATTGTTTTGGTACAGTAAATAATAATTTACAGATAAATATCCTCATTTTTTGTAGAATATTTGTACAAATTTATTATTTTTATTTACCCAGCAGAAAAAATGTCCATAGCAGGAGTCAACTCTCCTTTTTTAACATGATCTTCAGATGGTAATAATTGATTACTTAATTCTGCAGATGTTTTTACAAAACTATAAAAATTATTTTTTTTTTAAATAAATTAATGTGTACACATAAATAGTTTTTACCGTTCTGGTGCTATGTAACATAATCTTCTACGAGAAGTATCAAAAAAAAATGAATAATCAGCTGGATTATCATCAGGTAGGTATGTAGGTTTATAAGATGCAATATCTGTAAGTAACACCCAATTCCAAGACATAATCATGATATTTTCCAATTTTATATCACCATGACATACCTATAGTAACAAACAAATTTAAATCAGAAGTTCCATTGATTAGAAAAATAACAGACACTTACACCTAATGTATGACATTGTCGTAAAGCAAATAATATTTGAAAAGCAATAAATTTTTTCTCAATCATTGTCAAGAAAGGTCTGGTGCTGATGCGATCATACAAGCTATACTTTACATATTCTCGCATCAAGAAAACCGCCTTATCAGTCATCTGAATAAAAATAAATACAATTAAATCACCAAATAAAACAACTAAATTTAGTTTTCATACAATGACTTTTTGAAAACATAAACAATTGACAGCAGACTGTAGTTTTGATTTGATTTCTTCAACGCGCACTCGATGTTTTATTAATGGTAACATTGGATCATGTATAGCAAACACTTTAACAACAATCATTCCTTCTTGTGATTTGGCACGAGCTACCTTAAAAAATCGAGTACTTCCCAAACTAAAAAATTAAAATATATTTTAAATATATTAACATTTAACACATTAATGAGCAATAAGTAAAAATTACCTGGCATCAAACTGTAACTGTGAGTGATCAGTAAGATAATGTTCGACAGGAAATATTTCGGAGGGCGCTATGCCCACCAATTGATTTCCCATTGTCCAAGTATTAAAATGATTACTTTAATTTACTATGAAAAAGTACAATCATTCAAACAGAGAAACGTATAAATGGACATTGAAACGAATCGAACGATTGATTGCTTAAATTATATTATAAGATAAAAATGCAAGAAAAGTGTATCGAGTAAAAAAAATGATGTAGTAACAAAAACAAAAATTAAGTATTTTCAAATTACTGTAATGAATTGTTATCATCTATAACTCTGCTTATCATAAAACTGAAATCTTATCAAAGCCTCGTTACTCCAAATCATGAACATATATACTGTTAAGGACTGGTTACTGCTGGACTGGTGTGATTCACGTATTGTCGCCAGTTCAAAAATAATCCGCTAGGAGCGCCACACATGCATTCGCCCAAAACGTATCCATAATCCATATCTATATTAGCTGTGGCATTAATTTTTGTATTTGTACTCAGTCATAGGTAACTCATAATATTAAAATTGAGCACAATATAAATTTTAAATTACTGTACAATTTACTAAGAATTAACTTTTTTATATATAAAGATTCGGTTTAATACTTATTTACCAGTGTTAATAGGAAATAATAAAACATATCATAGTTATTATTAACAAGTATCAACTGAATTAAAAACATAATTATAGTAAATTTATAGTAAAATTAAAACAATAAAAACATTTGATAATAGAAAATCATTAATTCTTTATTAAAAACTATTCATAAACAAATGTATACAAACTTTATAGATAACTGTAAGTACATCAGGAAATTAAATCTAACATATTGTAATTTAAATTACATTGTCATACATTTTAACTAAAACAAAATAAACATTGTTAAAATAAAATATAATCAATCTTAAAACAAAAACATTATAGAGGTACCTACATTAGAACATATTAGAATTAAATACATTTTAGTTTTAAACAATATCACTATTTATAAAATAAGCACTTAATTATTATTTTTAAATCAAAATATTTATATTGTTATTTCAAATTAAAAAAAAGTTTATTTCATCATAATTTTTATAAATGTGAATCTTCATTTAGAAATAAACACATACACAAAATACAATTTTTTTTTTATATATTTAACAATTTTTATGTTAATGTAAATTTCGCTATCTTTTTTTTGTTCATATTTTCTTTTTCTGCTTCAGAATTATAATTTTTTGAAAATTGTCGCATTCTCATATTTAAATAGTATTTGATAGTAAAAGCTATTATTTCTTCACTATGTTTGAAACAAGGAAAATAAAGAGTATCCTCTAATAATTCGGAAAGAATTAACTCAAAAACGTCTGCCATTTTACAATACTTGGAGAATAACTGTTCAATTTTGCATATAAAATTAAAAAAATGAATATTTGGGTGTATTAATCCTCCTTTTGACTTTAAGTTAACCAGACGTGCAACTGGTTCATATAAACACAAATTAGTATTTTGTTTGATTGCAGATTGACATGTCACACATTTAAAATAGCGTAAAATTTGTTTACACAAATACCCTGTGACATAATATATTATACAATCAATTACAGGAGCTACAAAATAATTATGATCACTGGGTATTATTATATCATCTAAACTCCAGTCATCATGTTGAATCACAAAGTCCAGTTTTTCACGGATTGTATGCAATAATGGTTTGTTTTTTTCGGGATTATAATAAATTGTTTTGATACTATCAAGAGAGATTAAATTTTGAAAAGGTTTATTATTTTCTATGGTGCAGTTTCCTGATTTGGGAGGTTTCAGTATACTGTAAACGGATAACATTTTGTATAATTGTAAAAAGGTTGGAGTAGCTGGATGGTCATTTGCACCTCCTGCTTGGCGAATTGTACCAAAAAACCGCTAAATAAGTAATAATTTAAACTTTAATAATAGTCATTATTTGGAATATTGCATTTTTCTTACTTCCAAAGCATCTTGGTTAATTTTTCCTGTAAGAATGTATCGTATACCATATTTTTCTTTTAAATAAGTACACATTTCTGTAGTAGAAGTCAACGTTACTCTTAGTCCTTCTGCAGTATTATTAGTAAGAAAATGTTTTGGCTTTATTTTGTTATTAATAACAAGCTGTTCCCATTCATTCAACCACTCCAAAGTATTTTGTAAAATCTACAATATTATATCAAAATAATTAAATTCTATAAAATAAAAATATTATAAGCTTTTTAGCTAATGCAAATCAACAGAAAAAATCAATCAAATTAATAATTTTTTGAGATTGTATAAGCTGTTGGTACTCAAGCAAGCAAAATGCAACACATTATATGTTAAATTCATATAAGACCTAATTAAACGTATTTAATAATCAAGCAATTAGTTATCACTAGAGTAAACTTAACTAATTTAAAGCATAAAGCTATTATCAGAGGAAATATGCTCTGAAACCATGCAATTATTATTAAAATTATATTAATTTTGCTTACACATCTTATATGGTTTAATGTAGATCCAATTCACTGATGGCTAGTTTGGAACTAAAATTAATTAATTAAATGGGCATTAAAGTTTTTCTAACTTTTAAAATGTTTAATAGTAATTTAAAACATTAAAAAATCAATGAAAGTTGAAACAGATTTTACTGGAAATAATTGAGTAATATTAGTACTGGACACTAATAAAGTAATATTTGAGATTATTCCATGAGTTATGGATTATTTGTTTAATTGTGAGAAGAAAATGCTGATTTAATTTAATTTTAAATTTATTGATATTAATTTTAATAAAAATGTACCTGAAAAAAATATATACAGTAAATGTATTCACCAATTATTATCATTTTGACAAAAATAATTATAACTATTTTACTTTATAATCATCACTGTTTGGTGACACTCCTTCATTCTTTAGCTTTCGATTCAATGCATCAAATGTTGCATTCATTTTCAAACAAAAATTCTCAGTTGCCGTAGAATCGCTTAACTGAGGACTATAAGAGCGATAAAACTCAAGGCTTTTTGCCATTGAGTTACTAAGAATCTATAACATATAATCATTATTATTTACAAGAATTAATATCTATAAAAATAAAATAAAGAATTATAATGTTACCTGCACAGCAAGACGAACACGCATTTTTGCGGAACTGTTCAAAACTATGTGAGATGCTGATAATTTAGGACAAACTTTGAAATTTCCTGGATTCAGTTTATCCAAATTGTAAACATTTTCAAAATGATCCCATTTTACTAGTGGTTCATTTTCATGAATCTAAAAATTTGAATTCAGGTTAATTTTTAATATTTGTTTCCTTTATTAAATTATATTATTGTCATTTTATGTATTGCAATATATAATTATACAAACTAAATATCAAAATATATCAACAAAACCACAAACCTTGAGCTCTTTATTATTATAAAGCCTATTTCTGATATTCTTAAAAATATGTGGCGTATCAGAGAACACAAATATTTTACGGTTTTCATCTGTTGGGTGTTCAAACCAATTTTTTACTTCATTAATTTTTCCACATATTCCCATTTCACTCCAAAACTTTCGATTTGGTGCTGCCCCATCACATACAATTCCATGGACAAATGCTCCTGCCTTTTCAAGTACTGTGATGGCTTTTATTACTAACTGAGTTAGTACTACACCTTTAGTCGGTCCCTTTGATGCAAAAACAGCAATTGGTTGGGCATAATTATCTTCCAAGGGTATGAACATAAACACTAATCCGTGATTTGCTTTATCACTGAAAGTTTTTCCTTTGTCACCTTCTTCACCAAAATCAACTAGACCTGTTAAGTGTGATATCAATGGTTTGAGAAAATACCAATTTAATTTGTGTTGTATGGCTTTTTATTGTTTACCTGTATATGTAAGATTTGCTGAGTTCACTGCAATACTCTCACGAGTGGAAATTTCATCAAAAACTAGCAAACCATGACGTTGAAATTCTTCTTTTTGTGCTATATGTAGAGAAAACATCTGTAGAAACTTTGGATCAAATCCACATTGTGTATCATGGTTTAAATTTATAAAAATTTTTAAATAAGTAATATAAATGTATTACCTTCTTATGGTTCTTACACAAGGTAATGGTATAATGTCATTATTTCTAATAAAATTATAGCCACATGGTGAACGCATATGAAATAGTAAACATAAAAGTATCCAATCTTCAGAATACCTGCGACCTTTTAAATTTAAAACTTGTGATGCAGACAAAATTTCATGCAAGGCAACTCGTTGATTAGTAGGTATCTTATTAGTTGTAAGTCTTTCTTCAAGACTCATTGAGGTAATTTTTGACATTTCACCTTGCATATCAAATAATTTATTTTTTAGCTTTTTATTGAGTATTACAGCTCGATATTTCCTTTGTAGTGTTAATTTGTAACTTTTACGAAGTTGTTGTATTTTGGGACTAGATAAAATATGAATTCTTTTTGGAGTGGTATTATTTTTTTGTAAACGGAGCCTTTTACGCATAATAGTCCGTATAGCTTTGTCACAATATTTACAGTCATTATTTTGGTTCAAGATGAGTGGACACATAATATGTCTAAGATTACCAGCTGGATCTGTAAATGTTGTTTTAGAAAGAAGAAGTTGTTCTTTTAATCTATATCCTTTACAAATAATACTAATATCAAATTTTTTTAAAATATCTTCTATATCTTTACTACAATTTAATCTGTTTAACCCAAAAAGGTCTGTATTAACTAACATATTCATAACATAACATTGAAAACTTAAATTTACTCCTATGCATACTCTTTTATATAAAATAGGAGTAGGAATATAATTTTCTGTAAGTGTTCCTTCTGGTTTAACAATAAAAAAAGAAAACATTATCAACTTTCCAGGAATGTCATGCCTGCTCCATCCATATGGAAAAACAATGCTATTAATATCTTTTTGAAGATTAGAGAATGAGAAAATGCCTATTGAATCATTAATAGAATCAGTAAGAATAATGTCTAAAGACTGTTTAGAAGTGAATGAACAATCAATTGTTGGGTATTTTTTTTGTCGGTTTTTTGTTTTTTGGGGGGAGCTTCTTCTAATTAATGGTGATTTTCTTCGTTTTAAAGAGTTGGATAGGTACTTTGGACAGTTCGGAAATATTGACGGTACAGCTCCTTCTTTCAATTTTGGAATTTTATATACAGCCTGTTCAAAAGAAAAAAAAATAATTGTAAATTTCTAAAATAATATGTTTATTTATTAATTATTAAAAGCATAGCTGGTGTCTAATAGTAACAGTTACAATGATGTAAATATTTCGGAGTATTAAAATAAAAAGGAAATACAATTGTTTTCATTTCATATTTATACTTTATACAATTTAATTAGATTGTGCTCATAAGTAATTAAAAAATTAGCCAATATGCAGGTACAATGATATGAAAATAATAAAATAATCAATTAAGTATCTACCTATTTTTAATAAGTTTAGAAAACTAGATATGTATAGCAAACATACCTCAGCTAAAATTGTCCCATTTTTTCCAGTCATTATTCGTTTCCGAATTATTTCTTCTTCGTGAAAATGTCGTTCACAAACCACCTGACCAGGTTTTATTAAAAAGTTATTCCTTGGAATTGCTCTTGTCCATTGTTGTAATTTAATATCATCCTTAGGAACTGTGAAAAAATGATATTTAACTTTGCAAGAATCATAACCAGATTTACAACCTGGGGCAATACAGCGATGTCCTGGCATCACGGACAAAATCAACAATTTATTATTATTAAAATATAGAATATATTCGAATTTCGAATGCGAACAATGTGTACTATTTGAAAAATTAATCCGTAACGGCACCGTAGTCGTGGTGACTGCTGAGCCGTGAGCGTGAAAATTAGGGCGAACAGAGCGTTGCGCTCCCAGCGGATTATATCCACAACGACGACAATAATATCATCATAATTGTATATGGCCGGTATAGGCAAGTGCACGGGCGTGCTCCAAATCATAGAGTATTACTCTATGCTCCAAATAGGAGATAAATTTACACAAAATCCTACTGAATGTTGAGCAATTACTCTTGTCACATGCGAATTAAATAATAATTATAGTCCGTATGGTTAATCGATAGATCATGATTTTTGTTAATATTTTTAAAAGCATTAACGAACATATAAAGGTAATCTTAGTATACATAACGTTATTACAGGAGCGCTATTTCAGATTTTTTTCGGGTGAGCAAGGCCATTTTAAAATTTTATGTGATCAAGTAAAAATGTCCATTATCCTGCTTTTAATTTTTTTTCGTGTATTAACATAAATAGTAAAAAACAATTTAAACATTAATAGATATTAAAAAATTAATTACTTTACTTGAAAACTAATAAGTAAGCTAGGTTTAGGAATTTATGCGCTAAATAGTAATCAAATACCTATACGCCTACATTTGCGTTAGAAAATATCATAATATGCGGTGTAATATGCAGTAAACATTTGAAAAATATGTAAAGTTATGCAATTTATAAAAATTAAAAACAATTTACATAAATTAGGTACATGGGGGAAAATGTTTCAATAAATGATTCAATTTTTGTGACACGCAAATGATCAATAATATTCATCAATTTATTAACGAAAATCAAAATAATTTACCCGCCTATGAAGGTGTTACTGCATATCAAATAATAAATCATAATCATAAATCCGCAGACTTAACTGGGTCCAACATATCATCTAAGGCATTTAAGGTAGGTATCTAAGGTATTTATATCTAGCGTTAAAACTGCGTATTACAGCTTATAAAGTCCTAATCAAATTTTTGATGCGTCATAATAAGTTTTTGCGCGTTTTTAATTATTTTTATTATTTTATTTTAATTTTTTAAATTTTAATTTTGTTTCATGCCTGCATATCCCCCATATATGACACATTATAATGTTGGTTATTTAAACGCATAAAGTCCAAATACGCACATACATACTTTTGGTGCGCGTTGTGCCCATTAAAATGCACACATTAAACTTAAGGCTTTTTTAAGGTCACAAATGGTCAAAATATTTTTTAAGCATTTTTCCATATCATCCTGAATCCAAACCAATACGCTTATTTTTTTGTTTGAAAAAATTAATTCATGCAAAAAGGGGTTAAAACTTAAAACGGTTCACGAGAAGTAAACATTCATTACTAACGTTTTCAAATTCGACTATTATCAAAACTAAATCAATTAATAACAAATCTTGCCATTACCTCCATTCCTGGAAACCCCCAGACGCCTAAAAAGCGTGGTGCCGTGACTTGTTGTCCCTCACAAATTAAATCTACTGTAAATAAATAATAAAAAAAAAAATTAGAATAAAATAATAACGAGTTATGAATGTTATTAATGGATGATGTCACTTAACACGTTAATACATTACTGTAGCTATAACTGTACTATGTTATATGTTATGTTATCAAGATGTATCTTTTGCATTGGTGGTTAGTTCTCTAAATAAAAAACACAAAGGTCCACGAACTCAAACCAATACACAACAGAAAAAAAATGTTTCGTTACTATACGATAATATCATAGCTTTAACAAAATTAAACGAAATACTGGACCGGTTAAAAAAACACTCAATCCAAAACTATAGCAAAGATGAAGTAAAAATGAATGGGATAGGTACTTCAAATCATAGCATGGAATCAGAGCCGCGTTTAATGGGGAACAAGGCAGGCGCGGATCCAAGGGGGGGCATACGCCCCCCCCCAAAATCCCTAAAATAGATTTAAAATGTATTGGGGTTTCGATTATTTTCGTGGTTCAATATAACTACGAACTAGAGTAATATACAATTACGTAAAATAAAATAATATTATTTTATATTTATTGTGTATTGACTAATGTGTTGGTTTTTTTTTTTTTTCTAGTGTGTTGGTATATTATAGCCACGGTTAGTAAATTTTGTACTTAAAAATAATTGCTAGAGAATGTTTTTTTAATTCAATTTTTTGTTTTATATATTCCTGAAGGCTATGGGCCAACATAATTTTTGTTGCTATTACGTATTATGTTACAATTCAGGCAGGTTAGTCGTAAGTAAATAATTTATTTTTCGCCCCCTCCGTAAAAAATGTCTGGATCCGCGCCTGTGACAAGGGGGGGCAATTGCCCCGGGGTGGAAAATTTTTTGATGTTTGACGAGGTGGCAAATTTTTCAGGATCAACATAAAATAAAAAATATATAATTATAATTTTTCTTGTCAACAGTCTCATGTCGGCCTTCGTCCATGAAACATCATTCACTACACTCCGTTTCAAATTTTTTTTTTTGTTATACTTGTATGCACCAATTTTCTCCATTCAAAGACGTACTTTTCGAAAAAAGGAAGCTGGGTCAAAAAAATCCGGGCACCACATCTGCGTCTGCATCAGCATCTCCCTTAACTTCGATAAAGTTAAAAAATAATTCCTCAATTAACCCGTCATGAGTCGCATCACGGTCTAAAAGACCATGAGTTTAGTATTTTACTTATAAGTCATTGTGAGTAATTTACTTTATTTCGTGCATTTTGTTACCTTTATACGCTAGAGTTTATACAAGCTGAGCGTGCGTGCTCACGCTGTGCGTCGCACAAATTTCGATAGTGTGGACGGAATTTCGAACACGCACGAGTGTTCGCGACGCACGACGAACGCGATCCGATTGCTGTAGGTAAAATTAACTTGCTCAATCATAAATTACCCGACGCACGCTCATTTTGAACGTGTTTGCGCGTTATTTACGGGTACGTGTATGCGTACTGTGCTACTGTGTTTAAACTGTGTATACCTACTTGATAATTAAAAAATGGATACATGGCGTAATGAAGACTGCATTCAGTTGATACAGGAGTATCAACTAAAACCAGTCTTATGGAACCTCAAAAATGAATTTTATTTTTCAAAAATAAAAAAGCAGGATGCTTGGGAGGAAATAGCAAAAAATATGAAAAAAAATACCGAAGAAATAAAAAAAAAGGCATTAAGCTTATTGGGGTCTTTTCGTCGGGAAAAAGCGAAAGGAAAGAAGTCAATGGGAACTGGTAAAGGTGTCTTGTTTCATAATTTTGGGTCCAATTTTACATAGCAATAACTCAAAGTCCTCTGAAGCCATGCGAATAAAATTTTTAAACTGGCCCGTAGTTTTATCAAACTCCAAATGCTCCATCAAATTGGGACCAGCTTCCCGTTGTCTGAACAAGTGAGTTGTCAACCATCTTCTATGCCTACTGTTCTTTTTTTTGTTTTTTATTAATTGAATTTAAAACAATTAATGCGGCACTTTTTACTTTAAGTTCATGTTCGTACAGAATTAAATTATTGTCTTGGTCGGACATATTTAAATGCTTCAATTAATACAATTTTTAATTAAGTTTAAACTTGAATTGTTAAATATTTTTTTTATCTGTGATTAACGTCAAAACCCAAGTCTGGTACGTACGTTCGCCGAACAACAACTGAATATTCGGAACACAAAATCGGCGCACAAAAATGAGATTGTGCGTGAGAATGTCCAAACTGAGCACACACAAGGATTTTTGCTCGCGAGCAATGAACACGCACGCTCAGCTTGTGCGTGCTCTAGTGTGGACG
Source organism: Sipha maydis (assembly GCA_034509805.1). Lineage (NCBI taxonomy): Eukaryota > Metazoa > Arthropoda > Insecta > Hemiptera > Aphididae > Sipha > Sipha maydis. Next base: position 679,319 of record JASXSY010000719.1, on the reverse strand, counting down.
CGCCTTTAAACTATTTTATTACATTATTTAGAACAGTCAATTATTGTTTATCGAATTTATAGCTATTTTTAAAGTCCGTAACCGGTCAAAAAGATCGTATGCGACTAAATTCGGTATCAATTTTGTAACGTATTTTTTTCGTCGGTATTCAATTTTAAATGGAAAAACCAACAAACATCATAACCTTTTATCTCTTTGAAGGTTGCAATATTTTCGTTTACTTTTATACGCGTCAAGATAGTTGTCACACACGTCATTACGTACTTTCCACACTCGTCACAGGTGCATTATTCAAAAGGTATGATATTTTATGTTAGTTGATTTTGATTATTATAATAAATATTAAGCCGGAATTACACTGGATCGACACCTTGATTCAACGTTTGCTACCGAATTACGTTCGATTTTTACTTGTTGATCGACAGAAATCCTGATCAACAAAAAGTCGGTAAACATCAAAGGAAACTGAATCGACAACCGCACTATAGCCGAAGTTCAACTGATAATATGGGTGCAGGAAAATAAATAAATTAGTTTTTATAAATGTCGAACGTATGTAATAATCCACAAATCGACAACACGTTCGACACGACACAGTATATTGTCGAACGACTAATGTCGATCCAGTGTAATACCGGCTTTAGGTAGTATAATATTCTATTCGTTATTACATAGGACATAATAAATTCAAAACAAATTACTGGTGGTTAGAAGAGAATATAAGTGAGGATGTAGATTTGTTAGAGTTTGATGACGGGAATGAATCAGATAAAAGTAATAATGAATTCGTTGAGAACACTCATCATAACTCTAATTCTGAAGAACCTGATGAGGAATGTGTAGGAAATTTAAATTTATGGTTATCGGGTCCACAATATGTGAGTAAAGATACAAAAATCTTATTGGAATATGCATCAACCTCCTAAAGATACCCGCACAAGGTCACATAATATAATAGTTGCTAGGTGTAAAAAAAAATGCTCAAAATGCAAAAACTAAAGAAGATGCGTGGAGATTATTTTTCCTGATAATATACTAGAACAAATTGTCAAATACACTAATAAACGATTAGATACGTTTAAATCTAACTTTGCCAGAGAAAGAGATGTTCTGCCAACTAATTTGATTGAAATAAAGTCAGTTATTGGCCTTTTATATCTTGCTGGAGTGAAGAAATCTGCGCATATAAATTTAGATGAATTTTGGTATACCGATGGCACGGGCATAGAACATTTTCGATTAGTTGTCTTTATGCCGGGTTCACACAGAGACGACAAAATCAAAACATTTTCAAAATAATTGTGTTTTTCCCAACGAATTGTTCGTGTTTTTAAAAACAAGGTCGCGTCTTGAGCGGTGTCAGTAAACATCAAAAGGTTTTGGTTTTGTTTTTGTTTTTGTGAACATAATCGAATGTGTGTAGACAGTGTTTTCAAAACAACCAACAGACAATAATTATCGGGGATTTATCGGGATTTATTTCATTGGGTTTTCGCAATTTGGTGACGAGTTTATTTTTCTGTATGGATAGTTGAAAACAAAAACAAAACACAAACAAACGTTTGAATTTTGTTCATGTTTTGTTTAATTAATACTCAACTTAGTATGGACACATGTTTTGTTTGTGTTTTATTTTTTCAAACATCAAAAAGAAGTGTTTGTGTTTTGTTTCTGTGTTGTCTCTGATGCCGGGTCCACACAGAGACGACAAATGTAAAACAAAACAAAAACTCTGTGTTTTTTGACAAAATCAAAACATTTCTAAAACAATTTTGTTTTTTCCAACAAATTGTTCGTGTTTTGAAAAACAAAGTCGTGTCCCGAACGGTGTCGGTAAACATCAAAAGGTTTTTGTTTTGTTGTTGTTTTTGCGAACACTGTCGAACGTGTGTGGACATGACGTTTTCAAAACAACCAACAGGCAATATTTTTCATCGGGATTTTGCAGGCAGTACCAATTTGGTTATTTATAAATATATATTTATTATATAATTATAAATTCGTTGTCTACCATTTAGTATCAATAGTCTGTTGTAGTGTTGTACTGTTGACGTACACGACACGTGTGTGTTTGATTTACATTTAAAAAAATAAAGAATTTAGTTTTATTTTATTTAATTAAAATTATTCAGTGCAATTCGGTAGGTATAACTAAAATGAATAAAAAAAAATGGACTACTGAAGAAACGTGCAAGCTGATTGAATTGTATCGTGAGTCCCCAATATTGTGGGATGCCAAAAATTTAAATCATAAAAATAAATTCAAATTAGCAAAATGACTATGCAACCAGCGATGATGAAGATGAACAAAATATTGAGGTATGCACAACTATTTCAAAATCTAATGAACATGAAGGAGCTGATAATCAATACGAAGTGGATGAAATCAATGAAGAGCCAATACAAATGCTAAGTAATGCTAAAAATGTATCAGACACTCCTCCCAATAAGTCGTCAAAAGTATCACATAAGTACCTAAAACCATCCAAAAGTTCTAAAGAAATCGAAGACAAGTCTCAAGACGTATTTGAAATGATGAAATCTATTCAAAAAAGCCGCATGGAACGTGAAGAGAAAAACTTAGATGAATTTGATGTGTTTGGTGATTTAGTGTCACGCAAATTGCGTGTTCTTCGTACGCGTTATGCACAATGCACGGTGCAGAATTTAATGAGCAATCTCTTATATGAAGGTGAGATGGGAAAATACGATGAACCACCACAGAGAAATAATTGTTATCCTCTTTATGACAATTATCGCGGTAATACTTCATCAGCTTCCGCATCGAACGTTTCTTATTCCAACCCTCCCAGCGTCCAAGAAGTTTTAGAATCAACTTCAAACATAGATATGTCTGATTATTTACATTGGAAAAATCCCTCAGAATAATTAGAAAATAAGTTAGTTTTCATTTTTTTTTTTTAAACAGTTTAATAATGTTTTAATTTTTTAAATACATATTTAATTGTTTTAAAATTAAGTGCAAGTCATGAAAAAAAGTTTCTGTTTTTTTTTTTTATATTTAAGTATAAAAACGTTATGCTACGTTATTTAAAAGTTATTATTATTATTTGTTATTTTCATATTAAATATTTTTCAATAGTACCTACTTCAATTGCAAAAAATACAGATATTTATTTGTAGAATAAAAAAAACACTTATAATAGATTTATTTTAATAATTTATGTATGTGCCTACCTTAATATACTCCGAAAGAGCATTGACAATTGCTTCACAAACTTCTGGAACTATAAGTGATATTGACTGAGTAGATATTTTAAATTGATACATCATGCTATGGTAAGAGTCTCCCGTTGCCAAGAACCTTAAAGTCAAAGCTAAACGTTCAGTCACACTCATTGCAGTTCTCCAATTAGTATTTTGTTTGTGGATTGCTGGACCAATGAGACATATTAAGTTTTCGAAATCTTCAGTTGACATCCTCAAAAAGTTTTTAAAGCTAGATCGCAATTCTCCATTCAAACCAATATCATCATCTTGTAAATTTTTTAGAAGTTCATCGACACCAAACAAATTTCTTTTTTGTAAAGTTGGTCTTACCCAAAAACGTCTTTTAATCTTATTATTTATTTTTTTATTTTGTAACTGTAGGTAAATATACCCAGCACCCAACATAAGTAAATCTTCGTCGTCTTCAATATCTCTTTTCAATTTCCACATTTTCACTCACGGTAAAAAAAAAATTAAAACACTTATAAGTACGAAGAGTTTGGAAAGCTAGAATTCTGAAGACAGACTAAATGACCACGGATGAACGAAATAAAACGACGAGTTTATATTTCTGTATGGATAGTTGAAAACAAAAACAAAACACGAACAAATGTTTGAATTTTGTTCATGTTTTGTTTAATTTTTACTCAACTCAGTATGGACACATGTTTTGTTTGTGTTTTATTTTTTTCAAACTTCAAAAATAAGGGTTTGAGTTTGGTTTTTGTTTTGTTTCTGTGTCGTCTCTGTGTGGACCCGGCATGAATGGACCCCATTACGTAGATTTCGTCTTCTTTTGCGTGCATAATTATGCATTATTTTTACATAAAATATACGTTTTGATGACTCTGATATACGTGAAGATCGAAAAAACTTGATAAATTGACACTGATCAGGGAAATGTTTGATGGATTTATTGATAGGCCTAAAAATTACTACAATCATAATCATGACATAAAGCAAATGCCAATCTTAACAGTTGGTAAAAATGTCAAGTTTCTGCGACTTAAACTTTTTGAATTATAACAAATATTAAAAATCATTTGAGGATAAATCGCTATTTTATGCAATTTCGTAAAAATTTAAATTTCAAACGGTCATACAATTTTTTCCTTTAAGTCCGGTAGAAATTTTTTCATAGACTTTTGAAGAATAGCTTATGGATAACGTAGAGTTAAAATGTTGAACCTTAAATATAAACAGAAAATTTTTTATGAATTTTCAACTAAAAATAACTTGCAAATTATCGCGATTTTAACATATTTTATACAAATTTGAACTTTATGGACTTATAAAAAAAATTTGAGTTAAACGAGCTCCGATATTTTTTAGTTACGATAAGTATAATTTATAATAAATCTTGTATTAAATTTTTAAGAGTTTTCGGACAGCCAAATAAATTTTATAGATGTTAAAAAAAAAACTTACAGAAATCGAAAATTTAAATTTTCTATAAATAAGTCAAAATAAGTCAAAATTCTTTGAAAACTTAACCATGTGTAGAAAAAGCCAATATAAAGATTTAGTAAAAATTCCAAGTGTTTGCAGTTTTTCATTTTTGAGTGAGAGCATTTAAAAAAAATGTATTTTTTCAAAACGTAGATTTGCGTAAAATATCCCGTTTTTTCGTAATTTTTTTATAGTTTTTTTCGACGCTTTTAAAAGTACTGAAAAAGTTGGATTTTCGACTTGTCAAAGTACCATTTGCATTCACTTTCCTTTCAGAAAAGTTTCTGTTTAAGAAAATCGAAGCATTTTTACTGCCAAAAAAGGTGTCGTCAGGCACATAAAAAAAAACACACATCATTGTAAAACCAATAGATTCCATGACTCCGTTCAGAATCTAAAAAAAAAATTTCTTGTATAACTGTATAAATAATGCGGTCGTATCTGACCGTTCCGCTTAATCGACGTTATCTTGCCTAAAAACACTATATCCGTCCCGCCACTAATAATACCAAAAAGCCGTATACAGAGTGTGCCGAATCAATCTCCCGCTTCTCCCTCAAAACTTAATCGTAATGATGGAAATACGACTTCTATAACGTCCAAACGACTTCTTTCTCCACTTTCTCCACCAAATGCAAAATTTTTGCAGCTCAACAAAGCAGATTTCCATACCTATCAGCTAAAAGAAGTAAGAGCCTTTCGGGTAGTACTCAAAAATCTACATCACTCCACTCCTATAGAGGAAATAAAAAACGAGCTACTTTCTCGTGGACATACTCCCAGAAATATTACTAACGTTCTACAACGCAACTCAAAATTGCCTCTCCCTATGTATTTCATAGATTTAGAGCCTGCTCTCAATAACAAAGATATAATCGAAAACAAATTCTTACACTACACAAAAATCGAAATCGAAGAACTTCGTCCCAATAAACAAACAATACAATGCCTTCACTGCCAAGGGTTTGGCCACACTAAGGCATACTGTAACCATCCCCCAAAATGTGTCCGCTGTGGAGATAATCATCTATCAACAGTCTGCCAAAAAACAACAAATCTCCCAGCAAAATGTGCCCTTTGTGGAGTAGCCATCCAGCCAGTTATCGAGGATGTCCTATTCATAAAGAATTCCAATCGTCACTTCAATCAAAAAAAACTTATGATAACCGTAAAAATGTACCCCACCCCCCAGAGCCGTAACAAGCTCATTTGACGCCTGAGGCAAGTTTGAGTATAAGCGCCCCCCCTTCCGTCAAAAAAAATCTCACCGGTTTGAAAATGTTAAGCTATTACACAGTAAAACCTCTATATAACGGAATCGCTTGTGACCAAACATTTTTCCGTTATAGAGAAGTAGAAATTTCATATATTATTTGCACAATGACTGGCGGGACTATTGACATTTTCCGTTATAAGGAGGATTTCGTTTATTAGAAGGTCCGTTATAATGAGGGTTTACTGTATATTTGTTTTTTTGGAAAAGTATGTAATAAGCAACAAGTATTTATTTTAAAATTAATTTTTATTGACACAAAAAAAAATCTCATAATTTGACTTTTCTTGATTTGATTGCCATAAATTCATCGATGACTTCTTCAAAATCAATTTCTCTAGTAACTTCATTTTCTATCGATAAAATAGCCAAATTTGAAAGTCTTTCCTGGCCATAGTTGATCTCAAATAATTCTTTATGAGTTTGAGTTTACTAAAGCACGTTCACATGTAGCTGCAGTTACAGGCATTGTCAAAAATATTCTAAATAAAATTTCTATGTTTGGATACAGATAAACTCCATAAAATATCTTGGTTTTCACCTTGACAAAAGATTGACTTGGGCAATCCATATAAAAAACAAAAGATCTTCCCTCAATTTAAAACTCCACAATTTTAGACAGCTCCTGCGATCTAACCTCTCTCTTAATAATAAACTCCTCATTTTCAAACAAATCATCCGACCTGCAATGACCTACGGCATACAAATTTGGGGAACCACTAAAAACTCTAATATAAATAAATTCCAAGTTTTTCAATCCATCAATCTCCGACTCATTACCAATTATCCCTGGTATGTCAACAATCGCTCTCTTCATAAGGACTTAAAAGTTCCAACTGTTTCCAAAATAGCGTCTAATCACTACAAAAAATTTTCATAAAAATACTATTAATCATCCTAACCCTCTCATCTCTAACCTTTCTTCTCTCTCACTCCCAGACAACCCAATCCGCCGCCTTAAACGAAAATGGCCACGTGACCTACTTAATACTTAAAGATAATCAATATCAATTAGTCAAAAAAAATCAATCTTCACTAAATTAAAAATCCACCAGTCATATAAAGTTTGAAGTAGTGTCACTGGCCACCTTCTTCTATCATGTCATCAAGCTTTGTACAAACCTAAAACTATCAAAATTACCTATTGTATATATTAAAATTACAGATTGTATATTTTATCTGTTCTAATAATATATAACTGTATAAATACATATTTCGTTGATAAATACCACGAAAAATCCGCAATTTACCGTTGTATATTACAAGGCGATAAGAACTAAGAATTTGTTTTAGTTGTACTATTATCGTATAAACTATTTTCGTTATTCCTGTAAATTTTTTCCTCGAAAATATTCAGTTACAAGTAAATCGTTATATTTTATCTTGGCAGTCAGCAGTCGGCAGTGTATGTGCAAACATAGCTTAACGCGGCACTGCATAGAACGCCAACGGACTTTTACAGATAAAAGAATAACTTAAATATCATATAATTAGGGCTAGGATTTTAATGACCCAAAAAAACCTAAAAAAATGACATTAAAATAACCTTAAAATGACCTAAAAATGACCTTAAAAATGCCCAAAAGATAAAAATTTTTATAAAAATGCATTATAATTTATAATTATTAATTATTATTTATTATTTATTAATTAATATTTCGGTACAAAATTATTTAAATTATAATGTTATAAAAAAATAGCAAAAAAAATTTTAATTTAGGATTTTCTTGATATAAATAATAAATTAATAAAGTTTGAAGTTTGGACTTATCATGCAATGGCCAGCTTGAAATTTTCTGAAAAATCAACAAAAAATACTGTAAAATAAAAAATATATACGTATATTTTTTTATTCTGAAAATTACATTTAAATTGTATTATTGCATTGGACAATCAGTAGCTCCTTCAAGTTTTCAAAAACAAATGTATAAAAATATTACCTAGATTTCAAAAAAGTATAAAAAATGCCCGTAAAATTGAAAAAATGACCTAAAAATGCTACAAAATGACCCTAAATCCATAAAAGTACAAAAAATGCAAAAAAAAGCAAAATAAAAACTATATATTTGGACTCGTATATGATAAAATCACATTTTGTGCTTGAAAAGCTATGTCCTGTAAATCCTAAAAAAAAAATGCAAAATCCTATACTATCCTAGCCCTACTTATAATATTTCATATTTTACAATAGTCATGAAATATCGGACCCGGTCATTTCGCCGCCGAACTATTCGCCGCAATAATTTCGCCGCGACTGTTTCGCCGCCGTTCAATTCGCCGCCACCGTTTCGCTGCCATTCATTTCGCCGCGACCGTTTCGCCGCCGTTCATTTCGCCGACGGACTATTCGCCGCCGGACCATTTATCGCGATCGTTTCTCAGTTATCCTATTTTTTTTCTCGTATAACGTCAATAAAATAATTTTGGTTGGCCAAAAAATTTTGAAATTTTAATACAATGTTCTTTATACATAGTTTTTACTCGTGTGAAAAAAATCTCAAAAATCGACAGTCACAATTTTTAAAAATGAGCGTTTGAATTTTAAATGTTGATAAAAATCACGAAATCTGCTCATTTTTGGTGGTTAAAAGTTGATAAATATCAATTGTATGCTTAAGACTTGAAAATATAATATAATGTACTAGAGAAGTTGCTCTTTCCAGCGAACCAAAAAAGTTAACCGGAGCAAGGGAAAAAATGTTATAGTGTTAGAAAGTTATAATTTGAAGAAATCTAGTGTTACCACGATAAAATCCAAAAGCGTTAAAAATTTACACCACTTCTAGAGAAAATCCATATAAATATTTAGTGAACATTTCAAGTTCCTTACGATTATTACTTTTTGAATTACATATAAAATTAAAAATCGGTGTCAGCATTCAGTAAATATTGCCGTTTTTTACAATTTTTCATTACTTTTCCACAATTATTGGGAAAACTGTTAAGTAATTCAAAAAGTTACTTCTCTAATCTCTAATGAACCAACTAGACTACATTTGCTGTCGAAAACCATCCCTAATGTTGATGATGAAATATTTTTTACTAGAACATTTGACATACACAAAAACTAAAACACATCACGGTAAAATTAATATATTACTCGTTTCACTCGACAGATCACTTAGATATCAAAAAATTCTTTAGTAAGTAACCTGAACTGCAAACACACTACTTGGAATTTCAAATTCACAAATGCAAATGGACGTAAACTTTATAAATACCTCGCAAACAATTCTGCGATCTTGTCTGCTCCAGACACACCCACATATTATCCATATAATCAAAGTAGAAATCCTGATATTTTAGATGTAACTTTACTAAAATCAATCAGTTTTTCCATTCGCCAAGAACCACTTTCGAACTTAACTCCGACCATTTACCTGTAAAAATTACAATAGATGAGTCCCTGTTGTTCTCAACTCCCACCCGCAAACTCATCAACGATAAAGCAGATTGACAAAAATTCAAGCAACACATCACAAAAAATTCATCTATCCCTATAAATATATTAAATATTACCAGCACAGATACTGCAGTAAAAAATTTACATGAAATCATCTGTCAAGCGGCTGAAGAATATTTAGCAAAAAAAATTACGGTAACAAATTATAGTCCTAATCAACTTCCCCCCAAAATTTTAAAATTAATCAAATTATAACACAAAACCAAGAGACTCTACCTAACGAAAGAAATTAAAAACCAACTAGAGGAACACAGGATCAACAGTTATCAAAAATACTTATCTACTATACATCCAGCATACTCAAATCTATGGACCGTGACCAAAAGATTAATTAAACCAATCTCAAATGAAATACCCTTTCCCCCCTTGAAAGTGGGTGACATTTACCTTATTACTGACTCTGATAAATGTGAACTGTTTGCCTACACTCTTGAAAATATTTTCACATTAAACAACTCTCTAAAAAACTACAGACAATCTAGTCCGGCAAAAACTAAGTGAGCCCAATATTTACCCATAAAATATCTTACCATACTCGTGTCTAAACGAAATGTTAGGTATAATCGAAAAATTACCAAAAAGAAAATCACCCAGTCACAATTTAATTACTAATGCTGTTAGATACAGCTTTATAATAGCTACATTATTGTGGAACTATTACGACAAATTACAATTTTAAACCAATTAAAATGGTTCTACCGCTCAAATATTTAGGAATAACAATAGATTTTAATTTAAAATGGTTAGAATATCTGCAAAATATTAAAAATAAAATAAGGAGCTTAACTGTTTTATTCTAAAAAATTCAATTTCTTAATAAATCAACTATAAGCTAAATATGGGCGATTGTAAACTCCGCCCGTGATTTTTACAGGTAAAAATGATTTAGGTGTAAACTCGGCTCAAATAAAAATATTCTTATGATATTAGAGAACCATTATTACCCAGAGGACACCTCGAGGAGGCCAAATAGTTGCACATTAGCCGAAAAATGTTGACACCGATTTGGATTCGATACGACAATTTAGCGGGCTACATGAAGTTGAGCCCCCCAGTAATGAAATTTGAATTGTGTTGAGTGTGTTACGTTGCAAATTATGAGACTTTTGTTACAAATAGTTGTAAATCAGTTGCTAATTTTTAGCGCACGTTTCGTATTAGTAGTAAAACTTGGGGGGGGAGCAAATTTCACATATTCGTCAACGTACGAGTTACTTTATAATACTTAAAATGTTCTAAAACTAACAGTGGTTGCCCACGTTGGGGTTCAACTTTGTGTGCCATCGCCACGGTTGTATAAACACTATTGAAACGTTGTTTCAAAAGTCCAATATGAAAATAAAAATATTTATCTCAATGTTTAAATATAGGTATTTTAACATCGGTTAAATATAAAACAAATTGTTCTCGATAAAATACAGGTACATTACCAATTTATAAATTAAATTATGTCGTGAATATTATATATTATATTAGTCAAAATTATCGGGCCGAATTTACAACAAAAATGGTAACCGCGAGCTCAGTTTACATTTTCTCGACAAATATACATGGCATTATATACTTCAATACTACTATACGGTATACGGTATACTTCTATACGGTATAATAATTTGGGGAGGCTCTAATAGAACAGACAGAAATACGTTACATATAACCCAAAAAATGATAATAAAAATAGAGTACCTACTCATTACCATTAATATATCCATCAAAGAATTATTCAACCATACAAATATATTATCTAACTATAAATTATACATAAGACAAATTTTAATAAAATGCATACAAAACCACACACTAAATGCTACAGGAATAATGGACAGAAGAATAGGTAAATACATTAAACCATCATATACGTTTTTAATAAATTTAAGGAATTCCTCCAACCACATAGGGAAAACTATATTCAACAATTTAAATAACGATGTAGAGTCTATAAAAAGCTTATGTGAAAACCAATTTAATAATACCAATTATATAGTTAACGAAAATCAAATAAATAAGGCTATAGGTAAATAAAATAGTTAATGATCTAGATGCGAATATGTGTATTAATGAAATTTTAAAAAGTCAATATAACTAATTATAAGATCTTATCTGAATGTGTATATGTTAAATGTGTTACTAAAACATGTTCCATGAAATTTGTGTCTACTGTATAATATTAATTAAGTCGTATCTTTAATTTTATAACATCCTATTTAATAATCTTCCTACAATAAGAATTATAATTTATAAGAACTCCGCATACCAGATACGAGCTCATCTCAGTTGGTATACGTATCAGCTATTGTTAATGTATTCTTAATGTTATAATTAACTTATTGTTATCATGTAATTTCAATTCATTTATTGACTGAAATAAATAAATAAAATAAAATAATCTTGTAAATTCAAAAAGTAATAATCGTAAGGAACTTGAAATGCTCACTAAATAGTACATTATATTATATTTTCAAGTCTTAAGCATAAAATTGATATTTATCAACTTTTAACCACTAAAAATGTGCAGATTTCGTGATTTTTAGCAACATTTAAAATTCAAACGCTTATTTTTAAAAATTGTGACTGCCGATTTTTGAGATTTTTTTCACACGAGTAAAAACCATGTATGAAGAACATTGTATCAAAATTTCAAAATTTTTTGGCCAACCAAAATTATTTTATTGACGTTATACGAGAAAAAAAAATAGGATAACGGAGAAACGATCGTGATAAATGGTCCGTCGGCGAAATGATTGCGGCGAATAGTTCGGCGGCGAAATGATTGCGGCGAAACGTACTAGACCCATGAAATATAACTATTTAAGATTATTGTAAATGTGTACCGCGACGTAATGAGCCTAATAAAAACCTATTGTGTAGCTAATCATGGCGGCAGAGCCGTCGAGAGCCACGTCGGGCCTCGTGACAAGGTTTTTCGTGGGCCTCTGCTTTTAAAAATATCATGTATAAAAAGTAAAAATCAAAAACTTAGTATTTTTATTTAGGAAAAATGAGTATAGAATATCGGAAATAGTTAAAATGAAATAAAAAAAAAATAGGAATCAACATATTTTATACATTGCCTTATATTACTATATCATTTAGTTGATACATTTGTTTTTTTTAAGAAAGAAAAAAAACATGAACCCAAATTTTAAACTTCTTATTAATTAAAATTTCAAAAATTCGCTTTTCTCGTCTTTTGTTGTGCAAAATCTTCAATTATGTCATCGTAATTGATTGTTCTCGCCGTTTTACTTTCGTTAGCCAAAATAGAAAGACCGTTTAATCTTTTCTGGCCCATGGTGGCCCTGTAATGATTTTTTATTCGAGCTAGAACACTGAATGAGCGCTCGGCACTCGCTACCGTTACGGGCAGCGTTAGGAAAATTCGTAAGACGATACAAACATTCGGAAACAAATTATTTAATTTGAGCTCCTTCAATTTATTCAAGAGAGCGAGTGGCGCTAAAGGTTGTCCAATATTCGAAGAATGAATCGATTTCAATAGAACGATTTCATCTATAAGTTTAATAGAAACATCTTCAGGACCCTTCCGGGCCCTTGAGAATACCCGGAGACCCTCTAGTTGGGGCCTGCATGGCGGAAAATTCTAAGTGTAGCCAAACGTCCCTATATAGTTAAAACACATTTATTTGAAGTATTGATACAAAAATTGATACGAGTTCATAGACCTTATTTTCTCATTTGTTACTACTTTTTAAAAGAATACTTGTGATACAAAATGTTACGAAAGACAATTGCCACGATTTTAAGTTATTCAATAATATCATATAATATATATAATAAAAATTAAAACAAACGGTTATTTAAGGAAAATTGTTTATTTATTTTTTATTTTATCTTACATATTTCTTAATTAAGAGAATATCATGTTTGATTATCTACGTCGACCCAACGGGCAACATAACAAAAGTACACGGCTTGAAATGTAAATCATGTTTCTCGATAAGGTGGTGAATATCCATTCAGTATACCAACATCAATAGTCATTCGATGAACTGAATTAATTATACTAATTTGCTGTATAAGAATTAGGGTAATTATTTATGTTTACTACATTATAGACTCTCGAACATATTTGAAAAATTAACTGAATTCACTAGGAAATATTTGTCTGTTTATTTATACCAAGACATAAAAAGTTTATGTTTAAAATAAAACTAAACATGAGCTAAAATTCTCATTAACATTTATATAGTTGAAATTCTATTCGGAAAATGTCTTTGCTGGTGATCTATTGGTTCGTAATTTGAATACCTTCCATCATATTTTATTTGTATTTCGAGCACTAGAGAATCACTGAGCCTTCAGAGTATATAAGGGTAACATTAAAAGTAAAGAGGTAAGACATTATGATCCAGTGATTGGACACTAATATTCGGCGCATAGGTCTTCCGGTTCAAAGCTCGTATCCTTTTATATTTTTCCACCAACAATTTTCACTCTTATGACATCGACAAATCATTCATGTATTCACCTTGCAGTTAGTATTAACCTTATCAAACCGAGCATGGGACGTCTTTTAGAATTTTGTTCTCTTAGATGTTTCTTTCAACGTAACGCTAAACTAAAAAAAAGTTTTGTAATTATATACTTTTACATATACTATTTATAATTATATTGTATTGTATAATGCACGTTTAATACGACATCAATAATATAAATTATACGTTGTATAAAATTGTTTACTGTTCATCTGAATCATGTGGACCAAAATTGAAAAAAAAAAAAGAACCGGATGGGCCTCGCTCTGCTGTACAGTTAGGGGTGGAGTGCACCTCGCTTATAGGATAGGTCATTATTATAATGGATTTGTTAAATTTGAATGCAATGATAGATATCATTGTATACGAATAACGATTCTGAACGGAGTTCATATGTTAGTCTAGAATATAATACAATGTTATTTATAAATATTATATAAGTATATTTTATTTTTAAACGAAAAATTTAGAAAAACCGAAAATTTAAATTGTCTATAAATAAGTCAAAATATGTCAAAATACTTTGAAATTTTAACCATGTATAGAAAACGTCAATATAAAGATTTAATGATAATTTCAAGTTGTTGCGGTTTTTCGTTTTTGAGTTAGGGCATTTTAAAAAAACCGATATCATTTGTCAGTCTAGAACATTCTACATTATATTATATTTTACATGTAATTTTATGTCAATATTCGATGTTCAAACGCTTATAAAAAAAAATTGTGCCTATGGATTTTAATAATTTTTGAATGACATTAAGAACTACTTCTGTGGAATCTTCGATTAAATTTTCAAGTATTTTGTAGAAGCCAAATTTTTTTTATCACCGATTATAAAAATAAAATGTAAAAAAATCGAATATTTTAAATGCCTATAAGTGGCTTAAAACTCAATATAATATTTTGAAAAAAATATGTCATAAAGGAAATGCCAATCTTAAAAGCTGGTAGAAATTTCAAAAATCTGCGACTTATACTTTTTGAATTATAACAAATATTTAAAATCGTCTGAGAATAAATCGCTATTTTATGCAATTTCGTAAATATTTAAATTTCAAACAGTCATACAATTTTTTCCTCTTAGTCCGGTAGAAATTCTTTTAAAGATTTTTGAAGAGTAGCTCATAGATAACCTAGTGTTAAAATTTTGAACCTTAAGTATGAACAAAAAAAATTTTATGAATTTTTATCTACAAAATAACTTGCAAATTATCGTGATTTTTACACATTTTATACAAATTTGAGAATTAAGGGCTTATAAAAAAAAATTGAGTTAACCGATCACCGATATTTTTTAGTTACGATAAGTTTAACTTATTATAAACCTAGTATAAAATTTTCAAGAGTTTTCGCTCAATCAATTAAATTTTATAGATGTTTAAAAACAAAAATTTAACAAAAATCGAAAATTTAAATTGTCTATAAATAAGTCAAAATATGTCAAAATACTTTGAAATCTTAACCATGTATAGAGAACGTCAATATAAAGATTTGGTGAAAATTTCAAGTTGTTGCGGTTTTTCATTTTTGAGTTAGAGCATTTTAAAAAAAACCGATATCTTTGTCAGTCTAGAATATTATACAGTATATTATATTTTACATGTAATTTTTTGTCAATATTCGCTGTTCAAACGCTTATAAAAAAAAATTGTGCCTATGGATTTTAATAATTTTTGAATGACTTTTAGAACTACTTCTGTGGAATCTTCTATTAAATTTTCAAGTATTTTGTACGAGCCAAATTTTTTTTTTTTTTTTTTTTATCACCGATTATAAAAATAAATTGTAAAAAAATCGAATATTTTAAATGCCTGTGAATGGCTTAAAAATCAATATGATATTTTGAAAAAAATATGACATAAAGAAAATACCTATCTTAATAGCTGGTAAAAATTTAAAAAATCTGCGACTTATACTTTTTGAATCGCTATTTTATGCAATTTCGTAAATATTTAAATTTCAAACAGTCATAAAATTTTTTCCTCTAATTCCGGTAGAAATTTTTTTAAAGATTTTTGAAGAGTAGCTTATACATAACCTCGTGTTAAAATTTTGAACCTTAAGTATGAACAGAAAAAATTTTATGAATTTTTATCTACAAAATAACTTGCAAATTATCGTGATTTTTACATATTTCGTATAAATTGTAACTTTGAGCACTTATAAAAAAAAATTGTGACTTACGATTTTAGATTTTTTTTTATCAGTTAAGGAACAACTTAAAAGAAACCTTGTATTAAATTTTCAAGATTTTCTAGGCAGCCAAAAAAATTTTATCGTTATTTAAAAAAAAAATACTTAAAAATATTGAAAATATTGAAAATTGCTTCATAAAAGTCAAAATACTTTGAAAATTTAATGGTGTATAGAGAACGCTAATCTAAACATTTGGTGAAAATTTCAAGTATTTACATCGATTTGTTTTTGAGTTATAGCAAAATAAAAAATTTGATTATGTCAAAAACTGGTTTTGCGTAAAAACTCCCGTTTTTCCCAAATTTTTTTATGGTTTTTCCCGTCGCATTTAAAAAATATTGGAAATTTTTAACTTTTGACCCCCCAAAGTACCAAATAGATTCACTTTCCTTTCAGAAAAGTTGCTACATAAGGCAATCGAAGCATTTTTACTGCCCCAAAACGTGTCGACAGACACAAAAAAAAAAAAAAAACACACATCATTGTAAAATCAATACATTCTTCACTCCGTTCAGAATCTAAAATAAATATACTACAAATACTTTTTAGAATTTTAAATTCGATTGATATAGGTTGTCGTTAAAAAAATCAGAAGTGAATACTGTTAAAATGAATTCAATTAATTTACTGTTTTCAACTGTCCACTTTATTTTCTAGCGACTCGAACAATATTTTGAATGTTCAAAGGGTGTTAAAACTAATATTTCAATAGAGTTCATGTAGTTTAATATTTCTAATTCTGAGGAATCTGAGTACTGTATTAGATTCTGAACAGAGTGAAGAATGTATTGATTTTACAATGATGTGTGTTTTTTTTTTTTTTTTTTTTGTGTCTGTCGACACGATTTGGGGCAGTAAAAATGCTTCGATTGCCTTATGTAGCAACTTTTCTGAAAGAAAAGTGAATCTATTTGGTACTTTAGAGGTCAAAAGTAAAAAATTTTCAATATTTCTTAAATGCGACGGGAAAAACCATAAAAAAATTTGGGAAAAACGGGAGTTTTTACGCAAAACCAGTTTTCGACAATATCAAATTTTTTATTTTGCTATAACTTAAAAACTAATCGATTTAAATACTTGAAATTTTCACCAAATGTTAAGATTAGCGTTCTCTATACACCATTAAATTTTCAAAGTATTTTGACTTTTATTAAGCTATTTATAGACGATTGAAATTTTCAATTTTTTTAAGTATTTTTTTTTTAAATAACGATAAAATTTTTTTGGCTGCCCAGAAAATCTTGAAAATTTAATACAAGGTTTCTTATAAGTTGTTCCTTAACTGATAAAAAAAAATCTAAAATCGTAAGTCACAATTTTTTTATAAGTGCTCAAAGTTCCAATTTATACGAAATATGTAAAAATCACGATAATTTGCAAGTTATTTTGTAGATAAAAATTCATAAAATTTTTTCTGTTCATACTTTAGGTTCAAAATTTTAACACTAGGTTATCTATAAGCTACTTTTCAAAAATCTTTAAAAAAATTTCTACCGGAATTAGAGGAAAACATTTTATGACTGTTTGAAATTTAAATATTTACGAAATTGCATAAAATAGCGATTTATTCTCAAACGATTTTAAATATTTTTTATAATTCAAAAAGTATAAGTCGCAGATATTTGAAATTTCTACCAGCTTTCAAGATTGGTATTTCCTTTATGTCATATTTTTTTCAAAATATTATATTGATTTTTAAGCCACTTATAGGCATTTAAAATATTCGATTTTTTTACATTTTTTTAAATTTAATCGGTGATAAAAAAAATTTGGCTCGTACAAAATACTTGTAAATTTAATAGAAGATTCCACAGAAGTAGTTCTTAAAGTCATTCAAAAATTATTAAAATCCATAGGCACAATTTTCTTTTATAAGAGTTTGAACAGCGAATATTGACATAAAATTACATGTAAAATATAATATAATGTATAATATTCTAGACTGACAAAGATATCGGTTTTTTTTTAAATGCTCTAACTCAAAAATGAAAAACTGCAACAACTTGAAATTTTCACCAAATCTTTATATTGACGTTTTCTATACATGGTTGAGTTTTCAAAGTATTTTGACATATTTTGACTTATTTATAGACAATTTAAATTTTCGATTTTTGTAAAATTTTTGTTTTTAAACATCTATAAAATTTAATTGGCTGACCGAAAACTCTTGAAAATTTAATACAAGGTTTATAATAAGTTACACTTATCGTAACTAAAAAATATCGGTGATCGGTTTACTCAATTTTTTTTTATAAGCCCTTAAAGCTCAAATTTGTATAAAATGTGTAAAAATCACGATAATTTGTAAGTTATTTTGTAGATAAAAATTCATAGAATTTTATCTGTTCATACTTAAGGTTCAAAATTTTAACACTTGGTTATCTATAAACTACTCTTCAATAATCTTTGAAAAATTTCTTCCGGACTTAGAGGAAAAAATTTTATGACTGTTTGAAATTTAAATATTTACGAAATTGCATAAAACAGCGATTTATTCTCAAACGATTTTAAATATTTGTTATAATTCAAAAAGTATAAGTCGGAGATTTTTGAAATTTCAAACTATGTCGCTGTATGCAACTGCCAACCCATCCTAATTGAAAAATATATTTATCGTTTCAAAATAAAATATACTTTTTACAATATTTATAAATAACAATGTATTATATCCTAGACAAACATATGAACTCCGTTCAGAATCGTTATTCGTATACAATGATATCTATCATTGCATTCAAATTTAACAAATCCATTATAATTATGACCTATCCTATAAGCGAGGTGCACTCCACCCCTAACTGTACAGCAGAGCGAGGCCCATCCGGTTCTTTTAATATTTATTTTTCGATTGAATAAGAAATAAAAAATTATACAACAAAGTGTTTTTGGAACATATTTCAAAAATATTGCTTGAGTGACTAAAAATATAGTGTTAAATGTTCTATACCTTATCATACGATGGTTACAAATGTGTATCTCATTCTTAATGAATAATGTAAATGTTTATCGAGAATAGTGGCACTATGATTAATATTGACTAATAATATGGATAACTTTTACAAAGGATGTGTCTATTGGTGCAAGATAGACACAGATCCCTCGATTAAATTGATTTGTGCTAATAATTTGTTCTACACGACCCATTTACTGTCGTGTAGGTTAACGAGTTCCTTAAGGAGCACAGTACTACGTCGAGAATACGTTTCTTCTATGTCATTCGAAACCATATTCGTTAGTTTTCTAATTGTTTTTTTCAGATTATGTGCCTGTGGTCATTTAAAAAACGTACACGTTAGATTTTGACTAAATGTACATTATTTAGTTATTAAACAAAATTACTTGTTCCAGTTTTTTTCCAGCTACTTTTAGTAGGAAACAAGTATTATTAAGCCCTCTGTTCGTCAATTTATCCGGTATAATTCGTAAAAACTCTAGAAGGGTATGTGCTGATAACACGTTGGCGTTAAATAACTTGCCGACAAATCTGAATTTAACACACATATAAATATGGTTTTATTTTGAAGTTAACTCATTTAACATTAAATCAACATCAAATAAAAACTTACGCGTAAAGTTCTATATGCGTAAATTTATTCGCACTCGAATCGTTCTCAATTCCAGACTTCAATACTTGGTCACAACGAATCAAGACTTGTTTCATAAATGATATAGACTTTGTGTGTTTTTCTGCTGAATTAACTACTATATTCTTCAACGAAGAACATATGAATACCAATTCTGGAATGCTTTCTGGGCGTATATTAGCCTTAAACGAATAAAAATATGTAGACATTTTACAGTAACTGTATATTATTAATCGACTGTTGATTAAAATAATAAGAATTATGCTAAAAAAAATTAATAAAAAAATATAAATTAAACATTTAAATATATACCGTATCGAAGATGAAACCAACTGTCTTTTCCATCACGTCGATATTCGTAATATGCGTACATAACTCATTTATTACAATGTTCTTGTTCTCTGCGGTTACGTTGTTAATAATCGATCTAACCTCCTTAAAATCGTTTACCTGATAAAATATCAAAACATTGTTGATATGAATTTTTAAGGATGCAATAATTTATTAAAATATCATGTTAGTTGTTTCGAATATAATAAGTAAATGAATAAACAAGTATATAAATTTAAATTAATCTATTGTAAACAAGGGTACCACTATCAATTTGTTGAAAGTAGAACTATATACTTATATATATATATTTACTTTTATTACAGTACAAATATTTTTCTTAAGGTCTATAAAAAATGTGTAAAAATATGAAAAAAATAATTGAATCACATTTTTTTTTATTATTATAGGTAAAAAGTTATAAAAATATAATTTATTACTTATATTTAGTATATAATATAATATAACATCATGATATTTAAAAAACTGTGACTTTAATTATTTTTTTCATATTTTTACACATGCTTTATAGACCATAAGAAAAAAAAATATAATATTGCATAAAAACGTTCTTTTTGGTATACCTTTTTGTATGTAAACAATAGGTAGGTTAGATATAAATAAGTAAATATACATATGTATATATACTGTAATGATGTGCATCATTCGAAGGTTCAAAATTGTACGAACTAATTGTCATAATGTACGAGTACAATATTCCATCTTAAAATTGTAAAATCAATAAATAACGGTTCTTTCGATACCCGCACAGACAACACAAATATTTCATATATAAACAAACAATACGCTATTGACACCATGAGTAGGTCAAATCTTCAAAGGGACCGGTCCGACGTCCATCCCGCCATACGTTCCTATATAACAGGGATACAATACCCTTTTGGAAGGCTCTCGATCTCAGGTCGTCGGTGTGTGCACACGGACCGTGAGATTAATAAAACGCTTCTCGATCTTAGGTCGTCAGTGTGGGCACACGGACCATAAGATTGTCTAAAAAGCATTTTATGTCGAGTGGCTATAACGTGCGATTTTTATACTTTCAAACTTGTTTTGTGCTGTCTGTGCGAGTGTTGAAAGGTGTCCAGCTTCAGTACATCAAAACCTGTGTCTGTCTCACTTCATTTCGACCTCACCATCATCCTACAGTAATTATAAGTGTCCAGATCATCGACACCAGAATATCTACACAAACAAGTAAGTGCTATTTTGTCTAGCTTGCCAGACTATCCAGTTGTACTGATCGGCTCTCGAACCTTTGTAATCCCGAGAACCCTCCCTAAACAAGGAGGAAGGTAATCAACCCCCTTATAACCCTGCAACCTTTTCCATCTTTGGGTTACCACCCCCTCTCTCTATTTTTGGGTTATTACAATACAATACAATTAAAGTGTGATTAGCGGAGTACGATTGCGTGCAGTGCCAGAATAACAAAAGACAAAATTTTAATCACTCAAAGGCGTACGATTGCGTGTGAAATTGGGCGAGACGTTGCCAAATGTATTACGTAAATAATAAAAAATACAAAAAGTCACATATCTATCATACATACCTACCTAACGCTGCCTGATACATCTAAATTTGTGCCCTTTTACTAGCAACAAATCATTTCCCCTTTCTGATGTAATACGACGAATTTCGTTTTTCATTTTTAAAATATCAATACAAAATTTAACACTGTGGCACAATTCAAACACAACTGATAGTAAATTGATATAGTCACATCATGCACGATTATAGTATAGACATATTCGTACATGTATGGAAATTTACAATAAAGATAATATTTTTGATAATATAACCAATTCATTCTTAGTGATGGGAAGTTTGTCTGACATCGGAAAAAATAAGTAATAAATAATCAACTATAATCTACTATGCATATCGTACGGATTTACCATGGACCTATATATTTGGCAACGTTTTACATATTGTAGTGTGTAAGATACATGTAAATAGGTACATATTCAATTTTTTTTAAATTTTTATATTGCTAATAAAACTGAGTTCAATACCTTTGGAGGTGTGCTTTCTAGGACTACTAGCATAACCGGTTGTACGTCTATAGGCGGCTGTTTTATAAATCCTACAGACGAATCTGTAAAACTAAATTCTTTCGCGTCGTTCAATGACGTATGATTTTCACGTTTATTACGTAGTGCTGAATCACTATTTTTCAATTTTAACGTATCAGAGATCATGGACCGTATCCTCGTAGAAAATTTCCGAGTATGCGCAGTAGAGTACTCGTGTAACTTCTCAAATACGTCACTCTAAAATTATTATTATGTGCTTATATTTCACATATTTTCATCTTATTTATTGTGTGATATTTTATAAATATCTTCTTCTTCTTCTTCTACTTCGCCTTCCTCCCAACTATTTGGGGTCGGCCACCCTTGTCCTACACCTCCACTTTACTCGGTCAATCACATCTCCTCTGCACACACCGACAGCCCTCATGTCATTCTCCAAAGTCTCCAACCATCTCTTTTTTGGTCTTCCTCTTCCTCTTTTCCCTTCAACGTCCATCTTCATAACCACTCTTACTGCATTCGTTTCCTCTCGCCTCTTCACATGCCCAAACCATCTCAGCCTATTTTCTCTCATTTTGTCCACAATTGGCGCTACACCAACACTACCTCTCACGTATTCATTCCTTATTCTATCTTCTCTTGTCACTCCACTCAACCATCTAAGCATTCTCATTTCTGCGACACTCATACTTTGTTCTATTCTCCTGTTAACCGCCCAACACTCTGAACCATACAGCATAGTTGGTCTCACTACACTTTTATAAAATTTACCTTTCAGCCTAATTGGAATTCTCTTATCGCATAACACGCCCGATACGTCACTCTAAAATTATTATTAAGTGCTTATATTTCACATATTTTCATCTTATTTATTGTGTGATATTTTATATATATATTTTAATTTAATTAATATATGAATATTTCAATATTCAAAGTACATGGTTTTCGATATATATATATATGGTAAGTATATGATCAATCGATGGTGAATCTTACATGGTTGAATGAATTTCCGGCGTGTTTCAAAATGACACTTACACATTCGATTGTTGTTTCTTTTATGGTATCTATAAGTTTTGCCGTGCACATTTCTATTATCGGGGGTACTAAAATTTTAAATTTGAGGAGTTCACACATAAACCTTGAAATTAGGCGAAAAAGATAGGTTTACAACTATGATTTCATTCTATCGATTATTATTTAATATTCTTGGTTGTAAGTATACCTGCAGTTTGCAACTGAATGATTCCTATGATCCAATTCACTTTGATCGAATTTTGATTGGAGCTGTATCCTTGTTTCCTGTAACGATACATCCATACTGTATTATAGTACATGCATCGATAGTATTATTGTACTATTATTGTTTATTGAATCATGAAAAGTTATTCGATAGTCGTTCATACTTTATCCTTGCAAGATTCGATTTCGTTGCGATATTTGGCTACTATACGTTTCCGAGTGAACATCGACTCAAATGCGTTTTGACACTTAGCAATCAAAAGTATTCTAAACAAGGTTTTAGTTTTCTGGTCTTTTGATTGCACTTCCTTGTTTTTCATCATCGAACAAACGTATGCATATTGAGGACTCATTTCTGGTTCGTCCATAGCCTTAATAATTTTAAAAAAATAAATAATTTTCATGAGGTCTCAAAACGATATATAACGAAACTAAAAAGTTATAATTTTTAATAATACCTTTTGAAACAAAATTTCAACAACTTCTTTCATATTATCATCTGTTTTAATTGTTAGTGAAATTATCCTATTCGTTAATGGGACTATATTTTCCGGATTTATGTTGTCGACAATAGATTGATATTTTTTTATGATCTCCTAAAAAGTAACAGATGTTACATGTAAGTCACATGTAGAACTATACTTCAAATATTAAAGCATGGCTCCCCGAATAAAATATACTTTTTTTTCAGTCTTTTCGTCGTCCGATGGGTGGCATTTATTTACGCTTTCAAATTCTGGTTGCATACATGGCAAAACCAATTTTTTTTTATCTTTGACAATATCACCTAAACTTATTGATGATGTTTGTTCAAGATCGATTTTCTCCGTGGCTTTTTTTAACACATTGTTTTGACACACATAGTCCTGGAGGGAAAGAAAATGTTAAATTATTATAAATGTTTTACACATGGTTTTTGTGTGAATTATTTTCAAAGTGTATACTAGTTGAATATCGGAAGAATATATAAGCTGATTTACCATTTTTTTGTTAAAATAAATCATAACCTTTACCTTTCGGATATCCGTCCCCAGTTTTGATTCTTGCTGCTCGTTCGATTTATGTGGTGGGGTTTTCTAATAAATAATAGTTAATAAAGTAGTAAATAAACGTTTATTTAGAGAAACTTTTATTTGAGCATTGTAATGCGAATGTATAACTAGATTTAAATGAAAAAAAAAAATGGCTTTTTACCTTTGATAATACAATTTTCGCAGGTAGTATGTATTCAATGTTGGTTTAATGTCAGACTGCACTTTACCACGAGCATTTCTGGGAACCCAATTATTATTCTTGAGGTCTATCGTATCTTGTATCATGAACCGTATTCGCGTCGGTATCTTAGTTTTATACGTCGTAGATGTGTACTCCTTTAATTTCTTAAAAGTGGTTTTCTATAATTGTAATACTACCAATTATACTACAATTTATGACTTTGACCGTGTTTCAGCGATCGAAAAATTGTATTTCGAATGTGTGAACTCAATGTTATCTTACGTGACTCAATGTTTTTCCCGTGTGTTGCAATATCTTACAGGCGCATTCAAGTGTTTCTTCCTTAGGCGAATTTAAGAGGTACTTAATACTCATTTCCAGAGTCTGATTCGTTAGTATTTTTACTTTATATAGCTCGCACATAAATCTGAAAATCAACGAATGTATTGTATAATAGAATTTCTAAAGTTTTTAATTTTTTTTTGAATCGAAATGTTCATACCTGCAATTTCCTACCGATCTTTTTCTATAGACCATTTCTTCTTGGTCGAAGTTAGACTGCAATTGCTTTTTAACATCCTGTACCATAAACGTAACAATCACATCGTATAACGTAGTCGTCAATGATATCATAGTAAATCGAAGCAGTATTAGTAATTTGAATATAGAGTTTAGTAAACATTGTTTACTTGATCTTTGCATTCTTCTATTTTTTTAAGGATTTTCGTCAATGTTTGATCGTTGACTTCCAACTGATACAACCTGTCTTGGCAACATTTTATCAATAGCTCTTTAAACGACGTTTTCAATCCTTTATTGTTCGGCTTAACATCTCTCTTAAGCATTGCCGTGCAAATAAACGCGTATTGAGGTGTAAAATTTGGTTCATCTACGGCCTGAAGAATGTTCGAAAATAATAACAATTAATAATAAAGATTTGCTTCCATAGACTGGTATGTGTTAAATTTGTTTTGCATGGTATTCAAAAATTAACCAAGTGGCGTATGATCAATGTACATGTATGACATATTATTAAACATACTTTTTGAAATAAAAGTTCTATAACTTTTTTCAGACAATTTTCAGTGTCGATCGGCAGTAACATAATATTATCCGTTAACAATTCCATGTTTTCCGGGGATATTTTGTTGAGTATCGACATGAATTTCTTTCGGATTTCCTTGAATAGTTAAAGAATTATAGTTATTCACGTATAAATTTGTACAACAGAATTGAAATAAATTGCATAAACAGCAATCCAATTTACACTTTCCACGAGAGTATAAGGTATTAGAGATATTCGACTGGATTATTTTACGAAATTTTTATTTACTTCTATCTGTACGTCTTCCTCGCTCAACGGTAGACATTTTGTGTCTTGTGCTCTTAGACGCGACGGAATCCATGCGTTCTTACATGTTTGTAGTTTAATCGCATCGCCTCTTGGTAGGAAGCAATTAACCTTTTTACGTTGGATTGAGCTTGCACTTGGATTCGATCGCCAAAAGGGTGGTATCATCGTCTAAAGTAATTGTTCGGAACACAATTTATTATAGGTCATAGATATATAAAATAGTATATATCATCACTATATTACCGTCATCGGTTTTCTTGATTGGTCCGGTTGCATTCTTCGGAATTGATACGAAGGTTGATTCCAACCCATCGGATATCTGTTGACGTTTTCTCGGGTTGCAGATTCCTTCCCGTACCGCTTTATGGTTCCGTTCTTCAACGTTTCAGATACTAGATTTCATTTGTAAGTGAATATTTATTATTTAAGGTTTCGCTTTTTCATTATGGCGATTAAAATATTTACCGCTGATTTTCTTGAATTGGCTCATCTTTTCTCTGTTATTAACTTTTAAAAAAATTTTGCTCAATATTGATGATATATTATAATACTTAAGTTAATGTCTTTGATCAGTACGTTATGACAAAAAAATATTTTCGAAATATTATTTCGAGGTGATTTTATTGCTGAAAATCGTACAATTGAGGTATATTTTTGGTTTATTTATACATGTCAGATAATTATAAATGTTTTATTGCAACCAAAAAAACAGTAGTTACAACTTAATCAGCCAACAATTTTAATATTTATATATATAAAAATGGAGCCAAAAATGTATAATAATTCATCAATTGAGAATGGCTGGGCCGATTTGGCTCACATTTTTTTTAATTGTTCGTAATCGCCAGGAAAAGGTTTTTACTAAAAAAAAAATGTTCGAAAAACCCCGTTTTTTTTTTAAAATTTTTTTGATGATAGATTTTTGGTTTCCGCAATGTTTTTTCGAATTGAAAAAGGCACAGCAAACTTTAGCTTATAAAATTATCCATATGACAAAATTAATCGTTAAAATGAGGCCCCCGGCCTACATCAAAATAATGGATCAACATGGAGAAATTTGTCATGTATTGAATACTAGGTATTAATATTATGTTTTACTATATAAAGTAAAGTTTAAATTTTGTAAAGTGATAATTTTCGTGTCGTTTATATTTCGTTTAATTTTATTTATAACCCTAAATAACCTCTCTTTAAGCCGGGCGTCCACTAGGTCGGAGAGGTCAGCACCGCGTCACGTCGCGCCGCTCCGACCTTGTGAACGGATTTGTATTAAGGCGGGTTTACACGAGGCAAGTAATTAGGCAAGTCAAGTTGCTCAGCTACTTACTTCGAACAAGTTTCCTTGTGTGAACACTTACTTGCCTTTACAATTTCAGTAAGTAAAGTTGCGTGGCAAGTTGCTGAGCAAGGCAAGTTAATTTCCCGCGTTTTATTTTTCAGGCCACTTGCCTCCCCTACCACAGATCTGTTATCAAATATTATCATATCATCACAATACCTGTGATATTATCATATATTCCCAATAAAATTTTTTTAAATATACCGATTTGTTTTGTAAAGTGTTTTTGTAAAACTAAAATAATGGCACCAAAGTGGTCTGATGACACAAATTGTAAATTTTTGGAACTTTATAAACAAAATGAATGCCTCTGAAACATGACAATTCCAATGTATAAAAAAAACAAGCACGATATAGTGCCATACTACAAATAGTTAAAGAAATGGGTATGGAAGATATGGATTCTAGTTCAGTTATAAAAAAAATAAAAAGCCTACGTACTATATATCAACAAGAGCAAGTAAAAATCAATGCTTCAGAAAAATCTGGTGCTGGCTTGGATACTGTGTACAAATCATCAATGAAATGGTTTTATATTTTAAAAGAAATTATGAACATTGGATAACTTAAAAGAACCACTCACGAAAATATTGTAAGATTTTTTATTATCACATAATATTTTAAATATAATTAATATTACCCTGGATATTACCTTTTAGATAGAATTATGAATTAATATAATATAATAAATAATTCACTTTTCAATTTTTTTAATTAATTTATTATTTCATTACAATTTGTTTTTAATTGAAATTTATTTGTATTATGTATTCAACAAGATTATTTTTACAATATTGTTATTACAATTTAATAGTAATTAAATTATAAACGTTTTAATATCAAACTAGAACTTTCAAAATTGTTTATTTACTTACATTTAAACTTAATTACTAAAATAATAAAATACATTTATTTATTAATATATATTATAAAAGTAGAACACATTTATTTTAAAATTTAAAACTTACATAGGTACCTACTTGATAAATTTAATTGAATCTGTGGAAATATTATTAGGT
The DNA here is from genome assembly GCA_034509805.1 of Sipha maydis. NCBI lineage: Eukaryota > Metazoa > Arthropoda > Insecta > Hemiptera > Aphididae > Sipha > Sipha maydis. Next base: position 651,074 of record JASXSY010000719.1, on the reverse strand, counting down.
AACGTTTAAAAGTCTAGTGAATCATCATATTTTGCCATAACACACTGCCTTCATTGACAAACAATTTTTTATATACATCTCTGATGTTTTGCGTATTATTGGAAAAATTCTTACCTCCAAAATGACTTATGCTAGAAAGCCCAGCAGTTAAATTATCTAACTTGCTTAAAAACACAACATTGGTGTGAACAATACCTGCAGTTTTATTTGTAAGTAGCAAGTAGCAAGTCAATAGCTCAGTAACTTGACTTGTCTAATTACTTGCCTCGTTTAAATCCGCCTTTAGCTTACAGGCATTTTATTATATTGCAGCTCCGCGTCGCGCCGCGCCAACCTCTCCGACCTAGTGGACGCCCAGCTTTACACAGAACGCAATAGTCGAATAATTTAAGTTTTATCTATATGAAATACGATTATTCGATTATTACGACTTCATTTTCCATTTTCCGTTGTTGGCGTTACCAGAAAAACTGCTTGAGTACAATTTTATTTTATTTTACTAATTAGCAATCATTTATTTAATACCTGCATTTCTTATAACATGAATGTTTAATTAATCTTATACTCGTAATTATTAGATGTCAATAAGTAACCAGAACCTCTGATTTTCTTACGCCAAAATATAAGATAAGATAAGATTTATAGTCTTGGGCATAACAAGGTTTGAACATTGCTTTTGGATACGACTGTTTAATAATGGCTTGAATTCCATTATTTTGCCCTGCTATAATAGCTGCTCCGTCATATGTTTGACACACTAGTTTATCGCCAATAAACCAATTTTTTATTTCTGTCAATGAAATTTTAGATAGCCCAAAAGCAGATTAATCTTTTGATACCTACATTGTAAACTCCTATAAACCTTTCTTCAATTTTATTATCAACTACATATCTAAATATAATGGTCATTTTTTACATGATTTACATGATACATCTGCTGTTTTGTCTGCTTGAATAGAAATAAAATTTGCTTTTTGCAATTCATTTGAAATATTAGTTTTTAACACAATAGTAGTACAGGAAATTAAATCGTTTTGTATATCGCTTGATGTTCCTTTAAAAATTGAACTCGACATAAAATGTTCTCTGAGCAGTTGCTCTTCTCCAGAAAGTAAATCTAAAAATTCTAAATAATTGTCTTTATGTATAGAAGAACTATCTTCGTTATAACCTCGGAAAGCAATTTCTTGCTTTCCCAAAAAACAAACAACATGTATTAAACGTGTTAATATGCGACGATTAACATCGACATTTTCAAACTGACATGTTTAATAACAGTTTTTATATTCAGATATTGTTGTTGCAACTAATCCAATTTGGAATGACATAAGTATATTTTTAAATGGAGTTATGAGTAAGAATGCTTTGTATGTTTTAGTGCACAACGGACGACATGGAATAAAAGCTGCTTTAGGTCTTACTTATACTGAAAATGCCAATATTTGTGAAAATACATCTAATGAAGTAGACTATAATGAATAAGGTGATTATTGATTAAAACTTTACTTATATATTTTGATATCAAATTTTAAAAATATTTTACTATCGTTTTGTAGATGATTCTTGTGATAGTGATGATTTTGAAAGCAATCTATCAAAAAAAAATATTTGTTTTTACTTTTACTTCTTCTAAATGGTAACAAATGCAACTAAAAGAAACCATCTATAAGTGTAAAGATCCGGCACGCCCTATGAGAAATTCACGATCGTATTATGTTTTACCAAAATTTTGTTGGACTTCAATAATAGTAGAACACTTTTGGGAACATACACATTTACCGTGTTTTGTTTATCATTCAATTTAATTAGGTTTAATTAGCATTAGGTTGGTAACATAAACAAGGAAGTTTGTTAATGTAACTAGTGTAACTAGTTTGATAATCTTTACTAAGGTAGGTATGTTAATGTTAACAATAATTTCATTAATCCTACCTATAGATTTTCTAAAATGAACTAACAGGGATGGTTGATTTGACAAAAATTTAATTGTGATATCAATAAATAGTTTGTAGAACGTATGTTAACAAAGTATTTGTTAGTTTAACCTAACTTATTTTCAATTTTACCTAGATATTTCGTTGAGTATATTATAGTGGAATTAGGAAGGTTGGCGTAAACAAGCAATATATTATATATTTGAATTCTGTATAATTTTCATAAATTTTGATTTAATTGCAGGTGATGATGTCAATTATAGTACGGAGGCCAGTCCTCAGTTTAATATAAAACTTGAGGACTTATCACAAATAATCGTATGTTCAAATAAAACATTTGAATTGAAAGGTATTGGCTGTTATCGGCCTGGACTCAGCCGTCTAAGGACGGCAGTTGGCCATTATGATGCCGTTTGTAAAAGAGGGAACTGTTGGGAGTTGTTTGATGACATGAAAAAACATTCATCCCCAATGAAGTCGACAACAATAGTTCCGTGTGATTACTTATTATACACAATTTGAATATACAACATACATAATATGCTGTGTATTAAATTAGTTTACTAATGTTACTTATGTAAAAATTATTAAGTAAAATAAATGCACATGAAAAATTATACTATGTAACGTGACAAAAGGGTAACCTTGTAAATATTCAATAATAATTATAATGAGAACGACTCCAATTATCTATGTTGCGCGTGCGAGGTGTTATCTGTGTCGCTACATCGTAAACTTGGTCGACGGACGGAGTTCGTGTTGCGCTCACCCCGTAACCCCTCCTATCTCTTGCAAGCCGTCTTGCAAATCATATCACCGGATCATGAATATTTAATTGTGGGGTTTTTTTCATTATTTGTTACGTAATAATATTAATAATAATATCGGCGATGCTCAGGCGTCGTGCCGAAAGGTCGCCATTTTTAAGACACTCCGTTTTTGTCGCCGGTTGAGTGCGGAGCAACCGTTTTCTTTTTTATATTTATTTCTATGTCATTTCAAGTGTAACATGTGATTTTTATTATATGGCATCGGCCGAACCGGGCCGCAGCTCTCGTAGCCCTCCGGGGCTGGTAATGTATTATTTTTAATTGTTTAATGTATTGAGCCATATTATTATTATTATTATATTTATTTTTGAGTACCGGTGTTGGTATTATTATTATAATTATTTTTTCATAACATTTTTCATCGAGGTCTACAACGGTGACGGATGTGTACCAGACCATCCGTCCCGTTTCATATTATTGTAAAGTTTATGGTCAGGTGATAGTGGTGCATTTCATTCCGGGATGTCCCAGCGTCCTGCAGACATGGTTGACTAGTCCACAAACTAGTAACTTGTCTGGGACGTATACCCGCCGTGCTTTAGCGGTACGCCGTGTTGGACAGCCGGTGGGTACCCGAAGACGTTCATCGCATTATTTTAAAAAGCGTAGGTATAATTTTTTTTTGTTTAAATACATTTTATTTGACTGTCTCCTTTCAATTTCAGATGAGGTTTTTTGATCATTCGATTTTTTGCCTCATTTAACTTAAATTATCTTCTTTAATAAATTCCATTTCAATTTAACTTTAAGCTATTGTCTTTTTCTTATGTTTTCCGTCTTCAACGGACTCATGTATTTTATTGTTCCAACAAAAATCTTTAGTATATAAGGTACGGGCAACGGTCTCCAAGACCATCCCACATGGTAGATCTACTGTCACGAAGTATTGAAGCAACACTACAACTCAACTGTTAATTTTATGTACTATTTTTTTTTTTATGTTAATTATTTTCGAAAAATACCATCTTCGCTTCATTGTCGTCGTGGTATTTTTTCCAACAAAAATCATTCTGTGGTCCGACATCATAGTCTCGCCCAGTAGGTTGGCGACCCTATTTTTTTTATATATATCCATATTAAACGCCATGTAAGGTACAACCACGGCCATCGCGTCTGGCCGAATTATTAAGATTTTTAGTTGTACGAGTGGTAACCTTACAACTACATCAGTATTATATTTAATTAACATAATTTCAATTTTTCCTTTGTATTATGATTATAATTAAATATAAATTAACCAACGAACAATTAACATAAAATATATAATCATCCCATGGTTATAACAAAAAATATGTCTAAATATATCGAGCACTGTAATAACAATGTATTATACCTGGGTACTATAATGAATTTATAAAACTAATACATATATTACCAATTCTTATATTTATAAATATTTTTCGCCTAATTATAATATCATGTGGCAAAGATAATAATGAGGATATACCGAGCAAAGATATAATTCTCTGAAAATGATAATTCTACATATGCATTGGATCCAGTGTTGTGCCGTAACTAAATTGATATAGATAAATATATCTAGATACGTTATCTAGATAAAAACTTAATATCTTTATCTTATCTAGCTAAAAAATAAAATTGACATCTAAATTTCATCTAGATAATATTTGTAGGCATCTAGATAAACTATCTAGATAATTAACTAAGTCCGTAACTAATAACTATTCTACAATACTTTCATATTCAATATAAAATAAATAACTAAATAAGAAATTTAGCTACAAATGTTAAACAATTATCCTATAGTTAAAAAAATATTTTTGAAGATAACACAACCTTTCCATCATCAGCACCTGTAGAAGGATTATTTAGTGGTGCTGTTCAAGTTTTGACATCTAGGCGAAATCGTCTTGGTGATATAACATTTAATAAATTATTATGTTGCCGATCTAAATAATAGATTTATTATTATTTTTAATATTTGTATGTAGGACCGGATTAAGAGTTTACTAAGCCTGGAGCCTAGTTGTCCAAAAGGCCCTTAGTCCATACAATATGTATTACCTATAACTGAATTTTATTTCTTTAAAAAAATGATACAAAGTAATTGATTGCACAGAAATATCTTTAAAATTGTTTAATATTTATCAATTTTTGTTACATGCAAATATACAATATTATTCTTAAGCATAATATGTCAAAATATAAATAAGACTAAAAACCAAATGATGGTCGACGACCGACGTCCGTATGTTTCTAGCAAAATCAATCTAAACATAACTATAAATCAAAATCAAACCGATAACAAAATATTGTCGGAAATATTTGACTTATGACGGGTAGTAGTATAAAAAGGGCGGTTCTGGATATCCTCCCCCTTAATTTTACATGTAAAAGGATAGGCCTCTATGTATAGGCAACCCGTAGTACAGATCCTCCCAAATTTGTATGAATTACTCAATATAGGCAACCCTCAACACAGATAAACCTAATGAAAACCACTACCCTCCGCTAAGAATGCAACCCTCAACACAGATAAATCTAACGAAAACCACTACCCTCCCCTCAGAATGTTACCATCGACACAGATAAATCTAACGAAAACCACTACCTTCCCCTTAAAACGCAACATTCAGCACATATAAACCTAACGAAACCCACTACCCTTCGCTTAGGATGCAACCCTCAACACAGATAAAACAAACAAAAACCACTACCCCCCCCCCTTCAGAATGTTACCATCGACACAGATAAACATAACGAAAACCGCTACCTTACCCTTAAAACGCAACATTCAGCACAAATAAACCTAACGAAACCCATTACCCTCCGCTTAGAATGCAACATTTAACACAGACAACCCTAACAAAAACATTGACTCTCTTTATAAATACTATTCTTAACACTGATAAACCATACCTTAAATAATACACTTAACCGGTCAAACCATTCCATCTCCTTTAATGAAACTATTATCACAATCACACCCTACCAGGCCAATCCTCTTAAAATGAAACTCTAATCACAGACAGTAATGAATCCATCCCCCTTTATCAATATTTTTGGTATCATCTGCAATACATGAAACTTATTCCAAACCATTATCATCTAATGCCCCCCCCCCATTCTCCTAAAACAGTCACATTTAATAAAAACCATGGCTACATAATGTATATATATATATACACACACACACCAGCATGTCATGTGTTATTGTTTACATATCACTATCAATTTGTTTTATTATGATTATAGTTATTAGAGAAAATCAAAGACATTTTATTAGAGGTTTTGTTTGTCAATAATATTCAATTAATCTATAGAGAAATAATTATTTATAATAATAAAACATATCGATCTGATGCTAAATTATATAATACATATGAAAATATAGGACTTATATATACAATAAATATGATTCAATACAATTAAAAAAAAAAAAAAAAAAAAAAAAACCTTATAACGTAATGAAACATATGCATTCACATGAAGTTCAATATAAATATATTGCTCATTGTTCATTGTTTCATATACATATGTTAAATAACGTGCCTGAAGTGACATGTCTGAATTTGGATGAAACCTGTCGAGTTTTGTCCAAAACAAATATAATTTGGAAATCACGAACATACACGAACACACACGAACATATACGACTATACACGATCGTTTACTAAATATAATCTACTGCTCTTTAAAAATATGCTCATTACCTGTCTAGTATTCTGCATTCAACATAATCATGTTCTCGTGTAGTGTATGTGATAAAACCTTTACAATGATTAATAATCTACGTAGACATGCAAAGTCACATGATGTACCTAGTACAGTGTCATGCAGTATATGCTCAGAAATATTCACACGGAGAGATAACCTCATCAGACATAGCAAGGAAAAACATCGTAAGTATTTAACAATTTAATATATTTGTAAACAAGACGACTAAGTGTATCTTAGTAAAACTTAGTTTCATTACACTATCTAAATATAATATTATTTTAAATTATATAACTATTAATATCATTTCCAGACTCAAATATTGTAATTCAACAAGGACCAACCACAACCAAGCGAGAAATTCAAGATTTTTTTAAACCAGCTGAACCCATTTACGATTATAACGGTAAATATCTTATTCATATGTTTATTCACCTCCTATGATATAACAATAATATAAATATAGATATAATAAAATAATATTTGAACACCCCTCATCTATACGTATTTACTAGTACTATTATTGCATGGCATACAAAATAATGTATATATCTAAAATAATTTGATAATATTTCAAATAAACATATTTAAAGTTATAATTAGTTATTACTATTATTATCACGAATGCAACCCGTATATACATCTTATTATTACTATTAATTAACAAAAGAATGATGTGTACTATTGTTATAACTGAGAGCTCTATATCGTTTTTGTTTTTACTTTTACATTATATAATATATTTACATTACATATACATGTATGTAATACTAGAGTTTCACAACTATCTCCTTTTATTAATATACATTTTTAAAAACCGTATTTTCTATATGTTAAATACATTACTAACACTATTTAAAATTCTTAATTTTTTTTCATGTGTTTTTACTAAAAAAAAAAAAAAAAATAACGTTTATATTTATAACAACAATTTATCTTTTCACACATATTTTCTATAATGTTTGGTAATACAATAGTAAATTATTTATCTTATTTCAGTTCCTTCAGCTTCAGATCGCAATGATCTTAAGCGTGCACATGTGGAAAATTCGAACGAAGCAATAAATGCTAAAAAAACACGCATGAACATCGTTAAAACCCCTGGTTTTGTTAAGACTGGCTCATCGCTCTCTAATAAAATCGTATGGTATTATAAGAAAAATACAGATCATTTGTATAACTACAAAACATTTATAGCATCATCAAAAGATTACTTAATTCAATTACTTAAATCATTATCGGCAAAACACCCAATCAAATTCAACCTGAAACTGGAAGCGACCTACAGTCGACCAAACGTAGAGAATTCAGCCGAGAACCGTGCGTTTAAAACTTCAGCTAAAGAAATTTTTATGGATACGGATATCGACTCAATAGTAGAACAAGCGTTCGTAAAATTATTAGCCGAAGAGGATGTTTATACATCTAAAGGAAGTGGTTTTACTTTGGAAACCATAGACGGTTTATTATTAGGCGTATATAATTATACGCCTATGGGTGGCTCATCGTACATTCCGTTACCAAATTCCATTAAGAATAAAAAAGCTGTTATCAATCCACAAAACTCAGACCAACAGTGTTTAAATGGGCAATCATATCAAAATACGTCGAGGGTAATAACAAAAATGTAGTGGCTGAAAATTATACATCGCTCGAGGATAAATTTAATTTCGACGGTTTAACATTCCCAACAACTGTGAGGGGAATAAAAACATTTGAAAACAATAACCCAAAAATATCAGTCAACGTTTATGGATTAAAAAAAAAAAGAATAAGAAACATATTGTTTATCCACTTAAAGTTGTGGATGAAGAAAAATCAAACCATTTTGACTTGCTATTAATCACGGAAGGCGATAAAAGCCATTACACCTACATTTCAAATTTTTCCCGGCTTGTTCGATCGCAAAAAACTATGCATGAAGATAGTGTTGTGTTTTGTAAACGGTGTTTTACAAGTTTTGATCATCGAGTGAGACATTAATTAAGCGGACAAACAGCACTAGATCGGCATAATTTGATATGTGGATCGCATAAACCAATTTTACCTGATATGCCTGCCGTCGGTTCAATGTTGGAGTTTGATGCATGGAACAAAACACAACGCCACCCCATAGTAATTTATGCAGACTTCGAGGCGCTTCTCGTTAAATGTAACGAGAAAAAAGGAAAAAATACAACTGTAATTCAAAATCATGAGCCTATGAGCTATGGTTTTTTCGTAAAGGCCGATGACCACATACCAAACGAACTCCTTGAAGAATTTGAAATACCAACATCGCCAGTTATATACCGTGGAAGTAATCAAAACAAAGAGGTGGCAAAACATTTTGTACAAAGTATTTTGGAAATAGCGGAAAAAATTGATAAATTACTAAAAACTATTATACCTACAATTTGGACACCTAAACAGCATCGATTACATGATGCATGTACAACTTGCAATTTGTGTAAATGTATTTTTTCAGACAAAAATAAAAAAGTGGCAGATCACTGTCATTTATCGGGCAAATATAGACAAACTTTATGCAATACGTGTAATCTCAAGCTTCAACAACCAATTTTTGTACCGGTTTTCTTCCACAATTTAACCAACTATGATGCTCACTTTTTGGTAACTGAGCTTGGATATGACACGAACACAATTTCTGCAATACCAAACAGCGAGGAAAAATTTATTTCGTTTTCGAAATATATCAACAACTCCTTCACAATCCGCTTTATAGATACATTTAGATTTATGGCCTCCAAGTTATCGACTTTAGCCAAAAATATATTATCACCTAGGCTTGAAAAATTTAGAGAGACTGCAAAACATTTTTTAATCGAAGACATGCCACTCGTTACTCGTAAAGGTATCTACCCTTATGAGTATACGGATGGTTGGAGCAAGTTGGAGGAAACCCATTTGCCGAAGAAAGAAGATTTTTATAGTACATTGACAGAAGAACACATTAAGGATGCTGAATATCAATTTGCAAAGAGTGTTTGGAACCATTTCAACTGTCATACGCTCGGAGAGTATTCAGATCTGTATCTTAAAATAGACATCATGCTGTTAGCTGATGTGTTTGAGAACTTTCGAGACCTTTGTTTGACAACTTATAGCCTAGACCCAGCATTCTACTACACTTGTCCAGGCTTCTCTTTTGATGCGATGTTGAAACATACTTCAACGAAGCTCGAACTCCTTCATGACTATGATATGTTGCTAATGATTGAAAAAGGTAATGATATAATATTTTATAATATAATAGTATTATTTAATAATATATGATTAATTTTTATAGGTATACGTGGTGGTCTTACACAAGCAAGTATGAGGTATGCGAAGGCGAACCACAAAACGACTCCAGATTATAACCCGGCAAATCCGAAATCATGGTTGATATACCAAGACTGTAAGTTTTTTATAATTTTAATTTATTCAGTTAAATATATTTTTCTTAATTTAAGGTAATAACTTGTATGGGTGGGCCATGTCACAATACATGCCATACGGCGGGTTCAAATGGATTGAACCAACACTCGACGGACTGGACGATCTGAATGATACTTCACCCATAGGAAGGATATACGAGTTTGATATATCTTACCACAAGAATTACATGATTAACACAATGACTTGCCTTTTCTACCACAGAACGGTATACCTACTGGTTCAAAAGTGAAGAAACTAATGGCAACATTAGAGCCCAAGAAAAATTATATTGTTCACTACCGTAATCTACAACAAGCCATTAAAAACGGTCTTAAAGTAGATAAAGTAAGCAATAACAACAATTCTGTGATGAATACATTTTTAACATTATAATATTTGTAGGTACATAGAGTCATGTCATAGAGGGAGGGTAGCCAGGGTTGTCCCCTACCGTTTGAGACTAGTTTCAACTCCGTGGGCTTAAATACGCACCCTCGAGGGCGGTTTAAACATCCGAAATTTGACTTTTTAAACAAAAAATTCGTTTTTTGTCGAGAATCAACAAACTCGTTAGCAACCCGCGTTGCTAGCCGGTTATTAGTCTCGATAATTTTTCTAAGTCCGAATTTTAATATTTCTGTTGTTGGTCTACGTTGCTAACTAGAAATCAACAAGTCATAATTATCTTTTCGAAAATTTTTCTAAGTCCGAAAAATAACAATCGCGTAGATATTTCGTGTTGCTAACAGGCAATCAACAAGTATTCGATTAATTCCGAAATAATTCTAAGTCCCGACAATTCGGTTGTTAACGACGACAACATAATCAATAAAGAAATATTTTAAAGTCCGAAACCACAAATTAACTTAAATCCGTCCAGATAGGGTTGGTATATGGGGTTTGGAGGATTTTAACATTATAGCACAACAAGCAACTATTGAAAATGGATGAAAGAGATAAACAGGGTACGTCAAAAGTGACAAAGCCCAGAAAGACAACAACAATTAAGAAAAACAAAGAACCCGTACCTACTCAACAATCGGAGTCGGATAGTGAATCCGGTAATGAAATGGAGCGGGCACTTGAGAACGCTATAAGAAAACAACAATTGGAAAAACGAAAAGAAAAAGAAAAAGAAAAAGAAAGAGAAGCAGAAAGAGAAAGAGAAAAAGAAAAAGAAAAACAAAGAGAAGTTTTAAAATCAAATTGCTGCGAAAAATGCACAAAATGCGTTAAAGAGACAAACGATACTATGATAAATATTTGTACAGTTATAACTAATCTGCAAGACCTTCACAATCAGATTACTTATAAACATGGAGTTGATAACACTACAATGGCAAAACTTGGAGAATCAATAATTTATCTAGAAAACCTAAAACAGAAGAATATAAGAAAGGAAACGGATGATTTAGAGATACTAAAAATGAAATTCGACCAAATGGAGAAAAATATGGAAACATTGATTTCTAATAAAATTGAATCCATCATCTCTAATTCACGCGATGAAGCAAGGGATCTTAAGAATACCATAGAGAAACTTAACAGAACCAAACAAGTGAAAAATACAGAACCTCGGACGATCAAATCCCGCTTGGGATCTAGACCTAGACCGCCAAGTAGAGTTGAACCAGAGAATAATAATAAAGAAGATGGTTTTGTTTTAGTTACAAGAAAAACTAACAAAAAACAACGTTCTAAAAAGCTTATTGAAAAAGCAAAAAATGAAACACCGGAACTAGGATATATTGTCAAGAACACAGGGAGTAAGACATCTCTGGAACTAAAGAAACAAGCTTATTCAGAGATACTAAAAAATAATCCGAGACCAAATATAGTAATGACAAATACTATTAAAAGAACAGGAGACATTTACATTAAACCTGCCGATCGAAATACAAGAGAAGCTTTGCTCAAAAGTAATCTCGAGGTAGTTGAACAAAAAACATTGAAACCAAAGTTATTGGTATACAATGTTGATAGTGAGTTAACCGGAGTAGAAGTTGTGGAGGATCTCATTAACCTCAACTCCGAACTTAGAGATACTGACAAAGAAAAATATAATGCAATCAATAAAAGATCGCCCCAGGGACAAATATCTTCCAGAAAAGTATCCTGGTTACTGGAAGTCCACCCGAGCATATATAAAAAACTTGTCAACGGACGATTCTACATCGGTATGTCGTATTGTAGAATCCTACCCTATGACCAAGTTACCAGGTGTTTCATATGTCAAAGGTATGGACATATTGCAAAATACTGCCCGACTAACATACAGACATGCATGATATGTTCGACACAGGAAAAGAACCACGATTGGAAAAACTGTAGTTTAAATCCAAAATGTGTGAACTGTGGTAAAAATGAGCCATCGAATCACCTTGATTGCCCCTCACGCATGAGAGCAATTATACAAAGGTGCAGAAAGACAAGTTATGGCACAAATTCATCATGAATAATTTAAAAATAATACAAATAAACGCAGCGAGGAGTCAAATAGTAAATGACGAACTCCTGCATTATAGTACCATTAACAAAATAGACATAATACTAATACAAGAACCCTACACTAGAAATCATAAACTCGTTGGATTGGAAATTAATCCATTCAGAGTTATATGTCACAAGGGACAATACATAAAGGGTAGAGAAAGCATTACTACATGGACAGCTATCGTGGTGTTAAACCCAAAATTAGAAATAGTAGCACTACAACAATATATGAATAAACATTTCGCGATTGCCAATATCGGAATAAATGGAACAAACGTCGTACTTATATCAGCGTACTTCCAATTCAGAGAACCCACTATTCGATTTACCACGGAATTAACAAACATCATAGAAAAAATAGGTCTCGACAAATCAATCATAATATGTGCAGATGTAAATGCGTTCTCTACAATGTGGGGAAGCAAAAACACCGATCACAGAGGAATTTTTGTCGAAGATTTTATAACAAGAGAAAATTTAAAAATAGAGAACCAAATTCCACACAATCCTACTTACTTAGGACCTAGAGGAAACACTTGGATCGACATAACATTAACCAACTTGTTGACAGATCGTATAAAAGAATGGAAAGTAATAGAACAACAAACCACAAGCGACCATAACATTATAAGTTTTACATTGCACATAGAATCAAACACTAATGCAAACAATAATACAAACCAGAGACAAAAAAGATATAATGTTAAAAAAGCAAAATGGGATATATTCACAAAAACCCTTCAGAAAGAGACTAATAAAAATGAAATCACAGGAGATATAAACAATATGATCAAACAATTAACAAAAAATCTGATCGTATCGGCCGACAACTCCATACCAAAAACTAAAAGAAATTTAAAGATTAAACCTCAATGGTGGACACCCGAATTGGACGAAAAAAGAAGATATATGAGGAAAAAACAAAGACTGTACATTAAAAAATGTAACAGTAATAATCCAGAAGAATATAGACAAGCATATAATTTTGCCAGAAACCAGTACACTAGTCAATTACGAAAAGAGAAGTTCAAATCATGGAAAGAATTTACAACCGAAGGAAATAAAGACATTTGGGGGAAAACCTTCAAATGGATTAAAAAGGGTACCATTACACAACATGTACCAACTTCGGTGAGAAAAACCGACGGAAACTTTACCACTACCGTCGGAGAAACATTAAAAGAGATAACAGACACATTAATACCTACAATCGACGGAGAAGATTCCCGAATAGTGATAGAAAGAACGAACTATACACTTGAGCGTAATGTCACTAAAGAAGAAGTGAAAATTGCACTCTGGAGAATGAACCCTAATAAAGCACCAGGATACGATAACCTAACTGGAAAAATTTTGAAAAAAGCATGGCATCAAATATCTGATGATCTAACATTGATTATAAACGAATCAATGAAAAATGGAACATTCCCGCAACCATGGAAAAACGCAGAACTAGTGATAATTCCAAAAGGATCCGATAAAGATTTATCACTACCAAAATCTTATAGACCAATTAGTCTATTACCGGTAATGAGTAAAATATATGAACATATATTGTTCATTTTTTGCACATTTTTTTTTTGTATGTGCACAGCTTTTATATAATACCTTGAAAAATGTAATGTTTATCTTCAATAAACAATAAACGATACGGAGGATGAGGGGGAAGGACGACCCAACCATGGGTGTAGTACCCCCCTCTTCCGCGCCGTGATTTAACACAAAAAAAAAAAAAAAAAAAAAAAAAGGTACATAGAGTCATAGAGTTTAATCAGTCGGCATGGTTAGCTGATTACATCAACATGAACACTGAGATACGCAAGAAGGCCACAAACGATTTCGAGAAAGATTTTTTTAAATTAATGAACAATGCAGTATTTGGTATGTTATTATAAATTAAAAATTTTAATTTTTCATAACATTTTCTTATGATTTTACAGGCAAGACAATGGAAAATGTCCGTCAACGTGTTCAAATTAAGTTAGTATCCAGTGAAAAGTGTTTGCAGAAACTTATAAATAAGTCCACGTTCAAGCACTGTACAACTTCTAACGAAAATCTAGCAGCTGTGTCGCTAGAGAATAAGGAAATTAAATTTGATAAACCAATATATATAGGTAACTATTAAACACCCACACACACACACAAATATTATATTTTAATGTTATTAATTTCAAATTAATTGATTTTTTTACTATAGGTTTTGCAGTACTTGATATAAGTAAAACTCTTATGTATGAATATCATTACGATGTCATGCAAAAACATTACGGCGAAAAAATAGAACTCATGTATACAGATACAGGTAAATATTTTCAAACCAACTTTATTTTCTTATATTAATTAACATTAATTTTTTAGATTCACTGGTGTATCATATTATTACGGATGACTTTTACCAGGACTTGGTAAATAACGCAAACTTGTTGGACAGAATGGATACAGCAAATCTCCCGAAAGACCATCCGTGCTACATTGCCGACCGTAAGAAGATCCCGGGTTTGTTTTCCGACGAGACGGATGGACTCGTTATGACAGAGTTTTGTGCGTTACGAGCAAAATCATATGCGCACAAGCTTAATGGGACGGAAAAAAGCAAAGCCAAGGGAATCCGTGGGCATGTGGTTAAAAAACATATGACCTTTGATGACCACAAACGATGTTTGTTTGGTGACACGAGTCTTAATGTGTATAGAGAGAATGTTTCAATAAGATCATTCAAATACCAGCTCAAGACAATCAAATCAGATAAATTAACGTATAATAACTATGACGATAAGAGGATTATACACGAAGACAAAGTGCATACCCATGCGCATGGGCATTATAAATTTGTTTGTTAATTGTATTTATAAAAAATATGTATATATATACCTATATTTGTTTATTTTATAGTAATAAAAGTCTTATATCGTATTTCAAATCTTGTTATTATTTATATTTCCTTTACCCATATATTTGTATATATTTGAATCAACATACATTGCAAAGGTGCATACATATAGGGTAAAAAATCGAGAGTATGCTATCACGATATTTAATATATCATTAAATGTATGTGTTTGATAAAATAATTAATAATAAAAAAATAATCATCCTGAGTTGAAAAGATATAATATTTTTTTTTCCTTAGTACCAGTCGTTAATATAATTACTAACAAACACATACATATTTTATTAAATTCCATAATATCAATAAGCATATTATGTAAAAAATATATCATAATTTAGATAAAAACAATAATAATTGGCATAGACAATGTTATAAAATTGTGAATGTAGTAAGATTCATCGCCACCCGTCAGTGATTTTATGCATGAAATGATTGTAAAGGTTATAGAATAAGTACCATTTGATATGCTGGAGAAGTTCAATTTACCATAGAAACTAATTATTTTCCGTGAGAAACACATACAATAAAGAACACATACAATAAAAAATACTGGTGATTTTATTGATATAAGACCCATATATTTAAGTATATAACATGAATATTGCATCACCCATACCTCCGACGTCATCGTCGTCGTCCGATCTGCTGCATGTTCGATATAATATACATAATACATCTAATTAATCCACGCATGCATAGTCTTCATATTTCTATATAAGCATAACATATATATATATATATATATATATATATTACTGATTTTATTACAAACATATATTTATATATCACACATTCGTATACTTATGCGTTATTGCCCCCTCCATATACAGACCCCCACTCATCAACATAACACATACTCCTAACCGTATCGATAAAACAGTACCTATTTGCCAACATATTATAGGGTTGTTGTACATGTGTTATGTTGATGAGTGGGGGTCTGTATATGGAGGGGGCAATAACGCATAAGTATACGAATGTGTGATATATAAATATATGCTTGTAATAAAATCAGTAATATATATATATATATATATATATATATATATGTTATGCTTATATATGGTCAGCAAGAGAAGATGCGTGTAAGTCTCTAAACAAAAATTGGTGTTCGGTTTTAAAAGCGTTAACTACAATAACTGAAGATAAAAGTGAAAATATTTCAACTTGCTGCGAAGCAACAGGTATATTGAAAAGTATAAAAACCTTTAAAACATCATTTATGTCAATATTTTGGGGAGATATATTAGAACGGTTTAATGCATGTAGTAAGAAACTACAGTCTATTCAAATTGATTTGGGTATTGTGGTAGAAATTTACCAGTCAGGTTTTGTACACGATATTCGGTGTGATGACATGTTTAATGATTACAAAACTCGAGCAATTGAAAAATGTGGCATTTCAAGTTTAAGAACAAATACTAAACGTAAAAAAATACGTAAAAGGTTTTTTGATGAAGGCAACAGTGAGGAACATGTATTTGATGAATTTGAAAATTTTAAAGTAAATACTTATTTCATGATATTAGACCAGATTAAATCTGATTTAGAAAAAAGGAAAATTGCCTATGACAATTTAACTTCAAAGTATAATTTTTTTTATCACCTGTCAGAACTAACACCTTCTGAAGTTAAAAAAAGTTCTGAGTCATTGCAAAATATATACAAAAACGATTTAGGATCCTCATTCTCTATAGAATGTATTCATTTCCAAAGCCATGTTAAAAGTTTAAAAAAACAAAAATGTGTTTTTCCAAAAACAATTTTGGAAATGAGTATGTATATAAGAAACAACAACCTTGTAGAAGTCTATCCATACATTGATATTGCATTGAGAATGATGCTCTGTACTCCAGCTACAAATTGTTCGGCTGAACGGTCTTTCTCAACTCTAAGGAGAGTTAAAAACTATTTAAGGTCATCAATGAAAGAAGAAAGATTAAATGCATTAGCTATTCTCAACATTGAATCCCAAATTACAAGAGAATTAGACTACAAAGATATTATTGAAGAATTTGCCAATAAGCAATCTAGAAAACAAATATAATCATTTTACATATTGTATTCATTTTTGTAGATTTTTTTTATGTTTAATATATATTGTTAAGAGACATACATGCTTATTGTTATACATGCTTATTGCTTGTTTTGTCTCTCTCTTACTATATAGTACCTATTTACTAACGTATATCATAGCAATTTTTTGTTCAGTAGAATACATTTTGTGATGTTAGTTTTAATATTAGAGTAAATTTACTTATTATCAAATTTAAAGGTAAGAATATTATCTAGAAGATGTCATATAATTTTAATGATATTATAATTTTAAAGTAAGTTGTAGCAATGTAAAACACTACAACATTATCATTATCATTATCATCATTATCATCAGTACGAGAGAGACAACAAATGCGGGTATAACGTCCTCTTAAACCTACTGGCTATTACCTACATGGCTACATTTTAATAATAGTAATTAAAACAACAATTTGACAAATTAAAGTGAAATAAACAATTATAATTAAAAATTAATTGAGAAAAATCAAAAAAGTGGATCTATTTTTTGGTGGGGTAGGGGGGGGGCGTAAAAATATGGTTGACCCAGGGCGCAAAAATTGTAAATACGGCCCTGTGTACGATGTCATAGTATTTTTTAAACACTTCGGCGCCACTGCGGCTTGATGTAATGTGACAAGAATTATAAAATTATTAAATGCTTTTCGTTTTTATTAAATACGCCATTATGAAGTTTTCAACATACAATAAAAAAAAAATTTGAAAAACCTATAATTATCTAGATAATAAAATGAATTTCCTTAATGGAATTCTAAATTATCAATGTTAAATCATTGATTATAACATAGTTAGTTAGGTATTAATTAAATTGATAAATACATGTAAGACTCCTTGTAATGCAAATACCTATGATTTATTTGGTGTCGAGGTGACCCATTGACCGTTGTATTATATACATGATTATGAGATACTTAATAAGTATGATATAATATAATACTACATATCACTGTATAATGATTTTTAACTGTTTCAACAATTAAATAAATAAACAACTAAAAACACACAGAATTTAAAGTAATAGTAGTACAGAATATATATAATAATAAAATAAAGTCAGTATAACGATTTTGGTTTTGCTAATATTTTAATAACCTCTTCAACTTCAACTTCAACATCGACTTCACAATCGATATTCTGTACTACTAAGGCATTAAGCCTTAAATGACCAACAAAATTTCGAAGATTAGTCAAAATTATTTTTAATGTGGAAGAACTTCTTTCTAGTTCATACGATGTAATATGTAGTAAAGTATGATATATAATATTGCTAAAAGTATGAAGCAATTTGAATAAATTTGGAAAGAAGTTTTTATAGCACTTATCAAGAGCATCTAGATTCTAGAAGACCATGTACGCTCAATTTTTAAAAATATATACTCCAAAGCTCAAAGCTGAGCACTAACTATATAGTTAGAAACTTAACTAGTTAGATTTAATGTGTAAAATAGTCTAATTTAACTCGTTAGAAAAATAACTAACTAGTTATTATTATTTTGTTTTCATTCCATCATTCCAAAAACTGTTCCTCAATCATGATATTTTGGCTATATACCTATATAAACTATTGGCTCATATATATTATATAATGATATTATTAATTATTATAGTATTTATAATAATGAACGCACAGGAACCACGACTTTTCCGCGTAGTCTGTAGAATGTTGATATCTACTAGCCCAGTGGCGGATCCAGGATTTAATTTTTTTGGGGGGGGGCATAGTCAAAAACGCAAATCTAAAATTTTTTCAGCAATTAACAAATACATACAAATAGACAATAATTTTAAATGTGTATTTTTTTTTTTTTTTTTTTGTTAAAGATTATATTTAAATTACGAGTATAATAATATTGTAAAAAATGTATAACGATAAAGATAATTGTAATTTCGTAATAAGGCGAAATGCCTTTATACCCGCATAATAAAAGTAATAGTAGAGTAAAAGTAATATGCAGAGCTCGGGACTTATAGCACTTGCTTATTTTTATTATTTGACCTAAGCAGAGAGTTATGGATATATATGTCATGTTACAACACGTTCAATTATGAAATTTGAAAATGTTTTTTTTTTTTGCTTTATTCGACGATTTTTTAAAAAAATGCTTATTTCCTGTTTTTCTGATTATTTTTCCTTTTTTTGCATATTTCTGCTTAATTATAAGCGATGACGTAGGCCATTGACCTTTCTCAGATTTTTTAACTATTCATAAATATCGTTTACATTTTATTTTTCCCAAAATCCTTTGGGAAATCCATAAACAATAAGGCAAAATGTCTCGAAAGTCAAAGTTAAACTTTTTTTATAATATAAAGATTTATTTATTTTTGATTTTTTTATTAAAAAATTATTATATGAACTACATTTATTTGTTTTAATATATTTTTTTTAAAATCTTTAATTTTATATTCAAGATAGTTTCGAAATATTTCTAGTACTTAATTGTGTTCATGTAAAAAGAAAATTTAGAAATTTTTGCTTATTTTTCCTATTTTAGATCATTTTTTCTTTTTTAATTAAATATTTTTGTTTAAACTTAAGTTTTTGAAATGCTTCTTTGAGTGTTTTTAATTATGTTTTTAAGTGCTTTTTAAAGCGCTTATTTTAATGATTTTAAGTGCTATAAGTTCCGAGCCCAGGTAATATGTTTGGGAGAATTTCTTAATAATATAAATATATAATGATAATATTTCTTAAATTATAATATAATGAGTTTGAGCGAAACAATGTAAAAGATAAAATTATAAAAATTAATAATAAAAAATAATAAAACCTAACTTATGCCAATGGGGGTCGAGGCCCTTTGGGCCCCCCCCCCTTAAATCCGCCACTGTACTAGCCCGTCACCACGCGCGTGGGGTATAAAAATACCCCAGTCATTTTCAAATTGATCATAAAACTCACACCATAGATAAGATAATGTTGTTATTTCATCTAGCTTTCTAAAAATAGGTACCTATACGACACAATTATTGTTTTCCCAATTGAATGGGATAATAACTGTGCAAAACTTATTTGTAAAGACCACCTAATAGAAATATGTCCAGAGTGTTTTGACATAATGTAAAGAAACTTTCTTATTTTAAATTGTACTTAAAAATATATAAAATCATATAACACTTTAGATACAATAATAGTATATACTCGTCAAAGGCGTTCTCAGAATATTTCAATGGAGGGGGGATGAAAAAAATGGTTACAAAATAAGCTGTAAGCAAAAAAAAAATAAAACTAATAACTAGTCAATAATGAAAATACATATCAAAAGTAGATGAAACGTGTATTACTTATATCGTCGGTGCACAAGAATAGTGACACAACTCAAAAATTGGCATTTTCGAGATTATTATGAAAATGCATTGCAAAATAACTATAATTGTATGTGCAAGAACGACAGTTTTGATGTTTCAAGAAATCGCCACAAGATAGCTGTATTGTCGTCATATAATCGTCATATGCTATACAAGAAACAGGAAATCTTTAATTCACTATACTGGAAAATCTACTTTTTTGAGTTGTGTCACTATTCTTGTGCACCGACGATATGTAAGAAAATAAAGAACATTGGGGGGGGGGATCTATCCCCCAAGATAGATAAGATAGATCACATCTATAAGATAGAGGACGCCCATGATACTCGTATAATAATAAATATATATAAAAATTTGTTTTTTTCTTGTAATTATGCATTAGAAATTAGTAAAATTAATAAAATAAAATATTTATTTTATTTAAAAAATAACTGTTTGATTATTAAATATAGAACATATAACAATTATGTTGGGGTAAAAAAATACCCACGCGCGTGGTGACGGGTTAGATATAAATAGTATCTAAATTTATTATTTACATTTCAACAAAATGATTCTTTAATCTATAAAAAAAACTAACTTCTAACTTCTACTCATAATAGTACTTATGTTACTATTTTCACCTAACTAGCTTCTAACTATCTAAGTAAGAAATTGGGACAGTTTCAGAAACTATTTTATATTCTAACCTAGTTAGTTTTTTTATTAAAGTAACTTCACTTCAACTAGTTGAAAAAAATGGCTAACTTGCCGAGCTTTAGCAAAGCTTTAATTTTACTTCAAAAACGTCTTAATCAATATCATCTGAATAACATTCATTTAAATATTTAATTACTTTGTTATCATAAGTTTCATTAGAATTTAGATAACAAAAGCCAGATATTGTATTTTTATTGTTAAAAAATCGTTCATTTAACTGGTGAATAAAGTTGTAATGGAAGGAATATAATAATTAAAAAAAAAAATGTTTAAGGTTATCTGTAGAACAATTTGATCTATGTTTTTATTGTTTAACATTTTGTGTTAATGTTTGTTAATAATGACATATAATGTTATTAAATGTTAATAATGTTTTATCAGGAAAATTTCCTTTTCTTTTTAGTATATACAAAAAGGAAATTATTTAATTGTTTTAATTTTATTGATCAACTAAATTAAACTCACTATTGTTGTTCTTGTACAAATGTGTACATGATTCTTAGCAAATACAATTTAATTTTTAACTAATAGCATTCTCATACGTATGTAATAATTAACCAATATAAACCTATATAATTATGTAATATAGTATAATTGACAAGACAAAATAATTACCATGAAGGTGTTTATAGTAAATAATAATCTTCAGAAAAAAAAAAAAGTAGGATAGTCAAAATAATCAATAAATAACAATAATTTAGTACATAAAATAAAAGGAAAACGATTTACTCACAATTTATTTACGTACACAGCAACGTGAACAGGGACCATGGAAAAATATGACAGAGACTGAATTCAGAATCATTGTTTATTGCTAGATATTTCATTTATTAAAATCATCGATAATGATTTCTTTCACAAAAATTTCTGAATCTTATATTTATGGACGTCGATGAAAAATTTTGAAATAGATTTATTATATATGATTATATAAAATAGATATCTCGTTAACTATTAGTGGGTAAGCTATTGTGTATTATTTTTTCATATAAGAATAATATGTAATATATTTTACACTACCAGAAAATCTAAATAAGAATATAAATATAATTATAATATAATACTGTAAAACATATAACCTTCAAAAATTTGCCACTGTAGGCACGTGCATGCATGCATATACAGGGTGCGTCCCAAAAGTCATGAAATATATTTTTTTGTCGAGCCTCTACAGGTCGTGACATTTTCGGACCGGTTGGAGATTATGTGGGAAACTCTTATCTTCCCAGTGCACCAAACGCCAGTTTGTTCCGAGCATCGATTGCGTCAGTATCACTAATTAAGTACACCATTGTTTTGATACTACGTCACAACGAAAATGGAAAATACTTTAGAACAACGTTGGGCGATCAAATTCTGCACAAAACTCGACAAAAAAGCTGCCGAAACTTACGAATTGCTTAGGCAAGCCTACGGGGTGTCTGCTCTATCGTATGTGCAAGTTACAAGATGGATGAAAAAGTTTAAGGAAGGCCAGAAAGGGGTGGAAAATTACCACCGCTCTGGACGACCTTCAACCAGCCAAATCGATGAAAATGTGAGTCGTGTGCGTGATTTGTTGAATTCTGATCGTCGAGTAGGTGTTAGGTTATTATCTGACACTCTGAATATTTCAAAAACTGTTGTGCATCGCATTGTTACGGACGAATTAAACATGCATCAGAGTGCGAACAGACATTGCAGCTTCCTGGGTGCTGCATCACGACAATGCTCCCAGCCACACGTCTCTGCGTGTCCGTGAGTTCTTAGCAAAGCACAACGTGGCAACGTTATCGCAGCTACCCTACAGTCCTGACCTAGCTCCGGCCGACTTCTTTTTGTTCCCGAGGGTCAAGACCGCAGTAAAAGGACACCATTTTGACAACATTGAAGCTATCCAAGCGGCCGTGACGATAGCTTTAAGAGAGGTTCCCGTCGAGGCCTTCCAGGGGGCGTACCGGGCATGGGAGAGTCAGTGGAAAAAGTGTATAGACGTTCATGGACAATACTTTGAAAATTATTAATACAATATAACTATAATTTTAATAAATCTTTAAAAAATAAATATATTTCATGACTTTTGGGACGCATCCTGTAAATACGCCACTGGTAGTGCTAGTTGTATTATAGTAGTATGATGCGATTATTTTCACTTTCGACATTAACTTTTACTTTAACTTCTGTGTGTTTTTAGTTGTTTATTTATTTAATAGTTGAAACAGTTAAAAATCACTACAGTGATATGTAGTGATATAAGTATCTCATAATCATGTATATAATACAACGGTCAATGGGTCACTTCGACACAAAATAAATCATAGGTAATGGTATTACAAGGAGTCTTACATGTATTTATCAATTTAATTATTACCTAATTAACTATGTTATTGTAACGTGCCTCGGGTGGGTTGAGGACGCTACGATAATGTTATGATCGAATTATACTTCTAAGTGTTTTAATATAAGTTCAATAATTTAAACTTGAAAGAATAGAGTATGATATTTTTATTTTACACTTAGAAAAATCAGCAAAGTAATAACAATGTAAATATGACTGTCGTAAGCGGAGTATTGTACTTGATGGCTGGATACGTCTGATGATGGTGGTGAAACGGAGCCCTTATATACTCTGTTAGTTAATTGTTTTGTTTTCGCCACCTGGTTGCCCTTGATCTTCATCGTCAAATTTGAATGATGAAATTGTTTGTGATTTGTAATCCGCACGTGGCTTCCTATCTGTTGTTATTAATTGGTCATTTCACCATTTGTTCACGGTCATTGATTTAGTGATTATGATCTGCGCGTGGCTTCTTCTTTGTTACTATTATTTGACCATTTCACGATTTGTTCGTGGTCATTGATTTAGTGATTATGATCTGCACGTGGCTTATTTTAATAGTACATATTATTGTTAGAATTACATTACAATTATATTACATATAATTAGTGTATGTTACATTACAATCAATGATTTAACATTGATAATTTAGAATTCCATTAAGGAAATTCAATTTTATTATAATTTATTACAATTATTACTAGAAAATTATAGGTTTTTCAAATTTTCAAATTTTTTTAGATTCTGAACGGAGTGAAGAATGTATTGATTTTACAATGATGTGTGTTTTTTTTTTTTTTTTTTTTTTTTTTTTTTTTTTTTTTTTTTTTGTGTCTGTCGACACGTTTTGGGGCAGTAAAAATGCTTCGATTGCCTTATGTAGCAACTTTTCTGAAAGGAAAGTGAATCTATTTGGTACTTTGGGGGGTCAAAAGTTGAAAATTTCCAATATTTTTTAAATGCGACGGGAAAAACCATAAAAAAATTTGGGAAAAACGGGAGTTTTTACGCAAAACCAGTTTTTGACATAATCAAATTTTTTATTTTGCTATAACTCAAAAACCAATTAATGTAAATACTTGAAATGTTCACCAAATGTTTAGATTAGCGTTCTTTATACACCATTAAATTTTCAAAGTATTTTGACTTTTATTAAGCTATTTATAGACAATTGAAATTTTCAATTTTTTTAAGTATTTTTTTTTTAAATAACGATAAAATTTTTTTGGCTGTCTAGAAAATCTTGAAAATTTAATACAAGGTTTCTTATAAGTTGTTCCTTAACTGATAAAAAAAAATCTAAAATCGTAAGTCACAAATTTTTTTTATAAGTCCTCAAAGTTCCAATTTATACGAAATGTGTAAAAATCACGATAATTTGCAAGTTATTTTGTAGATAAAAATTCATAAAATTTTTTCTGTTCATACTTAAGGTTCAAAATTTTAACACGAGGTTATCTATAAGCTACTCTTCAAAAATCTTTAAAAAAATTTCTACCGGAATTAGAGGAAAAAATTTTATGACTGTTTGAAATTTAAATATTTACGAAATTGCATAAAATAGCGATTTATTCTCAAACGATTTTAAATATTTTTTATAAGTCAAAAAGTATAAGTCGCAGATTTTTGAAATTTCTACCAGTTGTTAAGATTGGTATTTCCTTTATGTCATATTTTTTTCAAAATATTATATTGATTTTTAAGCCACTTATAGGCATTTAAAATATTCGATTTTTTTACATTTTTTTTTTATAATCGGTGATAAAAAAAATTTGGCTCGTACAAAATACTTGAAAATTTAATAGAAGATTCCACAGAAGTAGTTCTTAATGTCATTCAAAAATTATTAAAATCCATAGGCACAATTTTTTTTTATAAGCGTTTGAACAGCGAATATTGACAAAAAATTACATGTAAAATATAATATAATGTATAATATTCTAGACTGACAAAGATATCGGTTTTTTTTTAAAATGCTCTAACTCAAAAACAAAAAACCACAACAACTTGAAATTTTCACCAAATCTTTATATTGACGATTTCAATACATGGTTAAGTTTTCAAAGTATTTTGACATATTTTGACTTATTTATAGACAATTTAAATTTTCGATTTTTCTAAATTTTTCGTTTTTAAACATCTATAAAATTTAATTGGCAGACCGAAAACTCTTGAAAATTTAATACAAGGTTTATAATAAGTTAAACTTATCGTAACTAAAAAATATCGGTGATCGGTTTACTCAAATTTTTTTTATATACCCTTAAAGCTCAAATTTGTATAAAATGTGTAAAAATCACGATAATTTGCAAGTTATTTTGTAGATAAAAATTCATAGAATTTTTTCTGTTCATACTTAAGGTTCAAAATTTTAACACTAGGTTATCTATAAGTTACTCTACAAAAATCTTTAAAAAAATTTCTTCCGGACTTAGAGGAAAAAATGTTATGACTGTTTGAAATTTAAATATTTACGAAATTGCATAAAATTACGATTTATTCTCGAACGATTTTTAATATTTGTTATAATTCAAAAATTATAAGTCGCAGATTTTTGAAATTTCTACCAGCTGTTAAGATTGGTATTTCTTTTATGTAATATTTTTTTCAAAATATTATATTGATTTTTAAGCCACTTATAGGCATTTGAAATATTCGATTTTTTTACATTTTATTTTTATAATCGGTGATAAAAAAAATTTGGCTTCTACAAAATACTTGAAAATTTAATCGAAGATTCAACAGAAGTAGTTCTTAATGTCATTCAAAAATTATTAAAATCCATAGGCACAATTTTTTTTTATAAGCGTTTGAACATCGAATATTGACATAAAATTACATGTAAAATATAATATAATGTAGAATGTTCTAGACTGACAAATGATATCGGTTTTTTAAAATTCCCTAACTCAAAAACGAAAAACCGCAACAACTTGAAATTTTCACCAAATCTTTATATTGACGTTCTCTATACATGGTTAAGATTTCAAAGTATTTTGACATATTTTGACTTATTTATAGACAATTTAAATTTTCGATTTTTGTTAAATTTTTGTTTTTAAACAACTATAAAATTTAATTGATTGAGCGAAAACTCTTGAAAATTTTATACTAGGTTTATAATAAGTTAAACTTATCGTAACTAAAAAATATCGGTGATCGGTTAACTCAATTTTTTTTTATAAGCCCTTAATTCTCAAATTTGTATAAAATGTGTAAAAATCACGATAATTTGCAAGTTATTTTGTAGATAAAAATTCATAAAATTTTTTTTGTTCATACTTAAGGTTCAAAATTTTAACACTAGGTTATCTATGAGCTACTCTTCAAAAATCTTTAAAAAAATTTCTACAGGACTAAGAGGAAAAAATTGTATGACTGTTTGAAATTTAAATATTTACGAAATTGCATAAAATAGCGATTTATTCTCAAACGATTTTAAATATTTTTTATAATTCAAAAAGTATAAGGCGCAGATTTTTGAAATTTCTACCAGCTGTTAAGATTGGTATTTCCTTTATGTCATATTTTTTTCAAAATATTATATTGATTTTTAAGCCACTTATAGGCATTTAAAATATTCGATTTTTTTACATTTTTTTTTATAATCGGTGATAAAAAAAATTTGGCTCCTACAAAATACTTGAAAATTTAATCGAAGATTCCACAGAAGTAGTTCTTAATGTCATTCAAAAATTATTAAAATCCATAGGCACAATTTTTTTTTATAAGCGTTTGAACATCGAATATTGACATAAAATTACATGTAAAATATAATATAATGTAGAATGTTCTAGACTGACAAATGATATCGGTTTTTTCAAAATGCCCTAACTCAAAAACGAAAAACCGCAACAACTTGAAATTATCATTAAATCTTTATATTGACGTTTTCTATAGATGGTTAAAATTTCAAAGTATTTTGACATATTTTGACTTATTTATAGACAATTTAAATTTTCGGTTTTTCTAAATTTTTCGTTTAAAAATAAAATATACTTATATAATATTTATAAATAACATTGTATTATATTCTAGACTAACATATGAACTCCGTTCAGAATCGTTATTCGTATACAATGATATCTATCATTGCATTCAAATTTAACAAATCCATTATAATTATGACCTATCCTATAAGCGAGGTACACTCCACCCCTAACTGTACAGCAGAGCGAGGCCCATCCGGTTCTTTTTTTATATTGAAAACTTCATAATGGCTTGTTTAATAAAAACGAAAAGCATTTAATAATTTTATAATTCTTGTCACATTACATCAAGCCGCAGTGGCTCTATTATATCTATTATATTACGTACGTAGCAACACTGTTGTATAATTTAATATACTAATGTTTTCTAATTTTCAAATGCATTAACTCGAATAATTACATACTAATACTGTAACATTCAATCCATGTCTACATAATACCTTAACCGTATTACATTGATACATGTATACATTGTTCTACCAATATAGTACTAACCATAGACTTATTAATGATTATTATTATTATTTTTTTTTATGGAGCATTCAAAAATGTCTGACTTATAAAAATATATTTAACTATTCAACTACCTAATTTTATTTACAAGTTTAATGTATCTAAATTATTCTTCTACTGTTATTATTGTGATTTTATATTAAATATTGTACGAAAAACTATTATTACTCTGAGACGAAAACATAGTACGTTGTAACGGAATTGAATTATCGTTATGCAATCAGTCTATTAGTATCTAAAATCTATGGCATATGCGATAAACATTTATTATGGTAAATATTAGCCGAAGCTGACAACCGCGTCTATTACAATCATTTTTCTATGATTACATTACATACAATACTCGTCAGCCAAAACACACTATACACGAACACACTTAGGTACACACTATTACACTAAACACTTTTATTATATTTATACTGGCCATCAGTCTGCATTTCTGCATTTGTTACTATCACTATGAACTTATTCAAATATCGTATTCTGTTCGACTGCGCCTTTCAATTATTCAACTATAACAGTATTAGTATTATGTAGTACAACACTACGACTCAGTACGACACGACACAATCGGACAACCGACTACCTAACCGAACATCCAGTTTGTAAGTCGGTAAGTAGTTGTTTATTTTAAACTTAAAAATATAATGAACTATTATAATAATATTTAATACGAATAATAATAGGTATCGCCATATCGGTAATCGCCGTGTATCACTCCGCCGCCACCAACCGGCTTACACACTCACACATGTACAACACATTATTCGTATTACACTATGCATAAAAGTAGAGAAACTATTTATATATTTTATTTTTTCTGAGTTACTTTGTTGGATAATTTGTGTATATATAAGTTAAAGAGATTCTTTATTTTTTTTGGTCTTCACTTATATATCGTTTTCTGTGGGAGTCACAAACCACTTTTCATTCTTTTTTTTTTAATGTTACACATTAAATGTTTAATAAAATAAAATATAAAGTTATTCCTAAAAACAACCATTTATAATACAAAGTTGTAATTCAAATTCTTACTCCATAATATAACCGACTTTAGAAAGTCATAATAAATTAATAATTTTTTCGTAAAATATCGGATTATCGATTATTCGATGTTTTTCATTTAATAAAAAATATCTAAGTACTAGACACTACTTTGATGATAATTTCTAAAAGTTGTTGGACATTATACTCAATAAAAATATATATTTACAAAAATGACTTTTTGAAAAAACTATCACGTTTTTGAAACAAAATAATGTCAAATGTTGAGCTTGTTTCAGCCTTCCAGCAGTTTCTTCTGTGCCAAGTCCTGAAGCTCAGAGTTCAACCTGAGCCACGACCCGTTTCCGAGTCTTCAACGTTCTTCTTGTATACGAGAAGAAGTTATTACTCCTAGCAATCTACATTAATTATTTTCACAATCATATTCCACTTCCATCGTCCTACACTAGTTTCCTTTTCTTATTAGTTATATAGTTATCACGGTCGTCATCTGTTTCGTCCGAATCGGTCGAATCCTACAATCCGCTAAATTAATAAACTGATCCTGTCGATTCTTCGTCATCTGTTTCATTATATTCATATTCCACCTCCATATCATTAATCCCAAACACATCCACAAATTCTATTTCCTTGTTATGCACATACATCGTTTCAACCATCTCTTCGTCAGTTCCAATAAAATCTTCAATAACTTCATCTATTTCCATAGGCTTGTTGACGTCTTCGTCTATCTCCATTGGTTCCGAATCATCTATAATGTCCACTTCCATATATTCTGGACAGTCCCGATCAGCCACATCTACCCAAAATTGTGACGTCAACGATCCAGTAGTGGATAGAGTAACGGGGGCCTGGCCGGCCACCCTCGTACCCTCACGGTCGCTGGATGACGACTGAAGTGGGCCCGCTACGTTGGAACCGGGTTTGACACCGGTTCCACCCACTCCCTCCGATCACTGGGGTTCCGAAGCCCCTGAGGTGGTTACAATACTCGACATGACAATGCTCATATTGTGGTTTTTCAAGTGATTTCCTTCACTACATCTTAACCCTACCGCCAGGGAGTTTTTGATCAAGGTTTTCCTTTCTCTAGGACGCCTGCCATCCAAGGCTGAAGAGTCCGCCCTACCCTTTTTGAGAACCGCTTTGTCAGCCCTCAGTTCATCGACCTGTCCAACATGAGAGACCCTGTTGGTAGCAAGCTACCGTTGGCATAGCTCTCAGAACTGTAGAGGGACGCAAGTCCCCCCACCACAAAAAGGCGAGTCCTCGCGGAGGAGTAAGTCAAGATATCACGCTAAACCGATGTTAACTACTTGCAAAATCAAAATTATCAATAATATGGGTATAGTCAAAGGTGTGCCCACGGGGTGTGTCGGTTGAGCCAGTTCACCCTCTCCTCACGCCTGAAATGTTGTTAATAGGGTCTTTAATTGTAAGTCTAAGAGGAAGGAACTGTATTTTAACCGATATTGCTTAAATTATGTGTAATTTATTCTAAAATATTTGATAAAAAATAAATTATATTTCGTAATAGAAATTGAAATCAAAATCGAACAAATTAAAAACCGGTATCCACAATCAAAACCGAAACCAAAATGTCCTAATACCGGTATTGAAAAATTAAAACCAAATTCGAAAAAATTTAAAATCAAAACTGAAATTTGTATATCTACAATACAATACAGAAGTACAAAATATAAATAATTATAGCTACCTGAGAAAAATATACGATATTCCAGGAACATATTCAATGTTACTAATTACCACAATATTAAATAAAAAATTGAATTAAGTTTATTTAAAATTTTATAAATTTTAATTTATTAAACAGACCCAGTTGTTTTTTTTTTTTTTAATAAGGCCCAAAAGTATAGTAGGCACCCTAACCCCATGAAATACAGGTCTCCACACGCCTATGAATATAGATTATTTGATTGAAAAAATATTGTAAGTGGCAATTAATATTTCATTTAACATGGTTTGTAAAACTTAAGTAAATTTTTCAAAATTTAAAAAAAGAAATTGTGAATAAAATATTTAAATTTGACCCTAAAATCAGTTTTCTTAAAAATACATTTGTTTTTAATATTTCAAAGTGTAAGCTTAAATGGGATAGAAAAGGGTTAAAAGATCTTACCTAGAAAAACTATCGGCTCGACAGATGTCTGCATAGACTATCCTCCAATGACTGATAAATCCGGCATTTCAAAAGTCAACTAATCGACCACTGATCATTGGAAATTGTCATGTTAAAATAACTTTAAGTTTAAACTATAAGTAATAATGAAAATCGGTATAGCCCCATAAATGATTAGAAGGAAATCTTGTGTTTACTAACAGCTTCGTTGTTCATGTGACAAATATTTCGTTCGCATTGATGTTAGTTGAAAAATTAAATTTGAAAATGTCATAGCAATGATTTTCTGTTAATAGCCAATAAAAGTCTTAGTGCGAATGACATAATTTTTTTTTTTTCAATGTTCTGAATATACCGATTTAAATGCTAAGAAATTATTATTTAAAAAGCGTAAAACATATTCTTCTGAGAATAATTCAATTGTTATAAATCAATTATTGATGTAAATTATTAATAACTAAATCATCTGATGAGAACCGTATGGAAGTTCTTAAGATAATATCGAACACCCAGTATGTTACACAAATATAATTTTTACAAAGTTTCGACATAAAAATATATAATTCGCTCAGTGGTATACCCAGGAATTTTCGATTAAAGGAAAGGAATGTTATAAGTAATAATATGATTAGGATATTTTGGTTAAGAAGCCAAAAACATTATAGGAAGACTTTAGTGGTAATGCTATTAAAAAATGCTTTGAACTCATAAAAATAGTGTTTTTAAAAGTGTTGATAAATCATAACTGTAATATTGATATATTTAAAAAAAAAGGCAATTCGATATTATCACTTAATCTTCCTCCCTGAATACTAAACTGTTATCATTCATACGATCGTATCAGATATGTTACAAAGTTCAAAAGATGGTTGATTTAAACTAAGGATGAGCCGATACTAGAACTAATACTAAATATCGGCCGATATCGATGGTATCGGTCTTTTTTTCAAAACCTTCAACCTTAAACCTTCAAAACCTTCAACCGATACTTTAAAAAAAAAAAAAACCATAGGTTATCAATATCAAATACTATTGTATCTATATTATAGATATACTTTATATCTTAAATATTATATAAATGTTTTTTATGAATTATTATTAAATCTTTATATATTAATATATTAGATATACTAACTATAGTATAGATTATTGGCAGGACTTTCGTATTTATCACATTACATAATATTTCAACAGCAATATTATTTAAAAATTCAGTTGTAAAACAACTGATAACAATAACTCTATAGTAATAACTAATCAATAAATTATTCTAATTAATTACTATTTTTATTATCATATTAGAAAAAGCTTTAATATATGAACTATTTAACATTCAAGTTTAAATTTTATACTTTATTCAGAAATTCTTCATAACAGGTTATTTTATTTTATTTTATTTGAAATTTTATTTTATTCATCGTCATTCAAAAATAATAGCTTGTAATATTATTCTAAAATATTTTTCTAGAAATATAAATTTAACAAATAATGGATGTTTAAAATTAAATGTTTAGTTATTTATGGTATTGCAACTCAAAATCAAAAGTTATAAGTAAAAAAAAAGAACCGGATGGGCCTCGTTCTGCTGTACAGTTGGAGGTGGAGTGCGACTCGTTCATAGGATAGGTCATTACAAACGATTTGTTTAATTTGAATTCAATGATAGATATAATAAATCTTTTATTAAATTTTCAACAGTTTTCGGACAGCCAAATAAATTTTATAGATGTTTAAAAAAAAAAACTTACAGAAATTGAAAATTTAAATTGTCTATAAATAGGTCAAAATACTTTGAAAACTTAACCATGTATAGAAAAAGCCAATATAAAGATTTAGTGAAAATTCCAAGTGTTTGCAGTTTTTCGTTTTTCAGTTAGAGCATTTAAAAAAATGAATTTTGTCAAACGTGGTTTTGCGTAAAATTTCCCGTTTTTTCGTAATTTTTTTTATTCTTTTTTTTTCGACGCTTATAAAAAGTACTGAAAAAGTTTGATTTTTGACTCGCCAAAGTAATATCTGCATTCACTTTCTTTTCAGAAAAGTTGCTGTTTAAGAAAATCGAAGCATTTTTACTGCCAATAAAGGTGTCATCAGGCACAAAAAAAAAAAAAAACATCATTGTAAACCCAATAGATTCCATCACTCCGTTCAGAATCTAAAACATCAATACTAACAAACTGACGACAAGGTCAAATTTCTCAGTCTGTAAGCACCGTTTACTTGATGTGCAATTAGTTTTGAATTAAATTCTTAAGCTATAAAAATACAATACTATTTTTTATCAGAAGAAAATATGTAAGCCTAAATATATGGCTAGTTGAAACTTGATGTTTTTAAAATTGTCCATCCTATTTTATTTTAGTTTAAAATAGTAATCGTATAATATATGATTTTATAACGGGATATTTAAGATTAAAAAAGGTAAAATACAAGTTCGTACATAACAACTATTAAAGCTAAAAGTTTAATTTTAACTCCTGGAGCCGAAAACACAATTCTAACATTTGACTGTGAATAAAATAATACTTATTAACAATGGACGTTCGGATAATCTATTTTTTACTTAAATTATTAAATAATCTAAATAATCTACAAATTTTATGTAATCCAAGTATCAACAGGAAATATTTTATTATATCTTGTCTCTCTCTTTCTCTCTTTCTCTCTCTCTCTTCCTATTATGCGTATGTTTTACGTACGCGTTGTTAACGTTTGTTAATGTTTATTAACACTGATATTTTTGAACTTCGACTTCAATAAAGTCTTCTCCTTCCCCTCGTCAATCTAATTACTATAAAACGTATATTATTATTACATGGTAGTACATGAGTGTTCACGACGGTGCACGTACCGTATTATTAACGTGACCGGTGGCCGTATTATGGCACATTGAATTTTCACTCGTCCACCGTTCGTTTGATTTAATACGTGGCAGTGGATTCAATTTTACCAGCTAACAATGTTTAACGCGTGGTGCACGCCGTTTCTAAAAATCTCCACGCTCATTCTGCTCGCCGTGTTCGTAGCGTACAAATACTTGACGTTCAATCACGGGAAATGGAAAAAACTCGGGGTACCGTTCGCCGAACCAACACCGTTATTCGGCAGTATGGGCGACTTGATCATGGGCCGTGTGCCGCTGGTCGACTTAATGAAAACAAATTACCGCCGGTTCGATGGGCAACGGTACTTCGGCATGTATGAGGTTCGCAAACCCTTGCTGGTCCTGCGCGACCCCCAGCTGGTGCATGCCATAATGGTCAAGGATTTCAGCTCGTTCAGCGACCGGATCGAGAGCAAAGTTTCGTTCGAGCACGACAAGCTGTTTGATCATTTGGTGAACTTACGAGGCGATCGGTGGAAGTCGATCAGAGCGAAATTGACTCCGACCTTTTCCGTGGCCAAGCTCAAGTCGATGATGGTCGACATAAACGAATGCACGTCACGACTAATAGCCAAATTGAACGAACAATTAATGAAAAACGATGGTAACTATTTCATTCAATCCGAAAATCATTAATATTAAACGATTCAAGTACAACTGATATTCGATCGTTTAATGAAAAAATAAATAATTTTCCCAAATAGATTTAATCGAATATTACTTACAATTGTTATTTACAGGAGTGGTTGATATTAGTGAAGCATCAGCTCAATTCACAACAGACACAATTGGTCGTTGTGCTTTTGGGCTTGAATTTAATTCATTAGCAGATCCGAATTCAGATTTTTGCCGTATAGGACGAGACGTTTTTATGCCATCACTTAGATCAGCTATATTAAATATTATGAGGCTATTTGGTTTAGGTCGACTTTTGGATTTGTTTAGAATACGAGGAATGCCAGATCACATTTTTGATTTCTTTGACAATCTACTTCAAACAGCTGTGGATCAACATAATTCCGAAGAAAATACTCGCAATGATTTTATTGCGATCTTAGTTAAACTCAAAGACGAAGATCAACTAGATAATAACGGACAAAGTATGTGTTAAATTAATTGTAATCATTAAAGTTGATTGTTTTATTAACGCATGATCAGCATTCTATTCATAATATCAATTCTCTTCAATTTAATATTGAATATTTAATAGTTAATATCAATTTCACGGCTAATATTTTATTATATATATATAGAAAAAAAAAAGATAACATCGAATATGATCGATGAATATTAGTAAAAACAAATATTTAAACATCAATAAATTAATTTTATATTTCATCACTAAAACTATCATAATTATATATTAAATTATTAAATTATTTAATTAATTTATGATAATGCCTAATGTGTTGTGATACTTATTCATTTTGTATACTTTTAACTAAATCTATAAAAAATATGGATTATCCTTCAAGTAATTTTTCATTGATAATTTCAAGAATGGTAATTTTATTAAAATTTATAATGCATTATTATTAGAATTGTCTATTATATTTACTATTTAAATTTTTCGCCTGAAAAAATATCTGTCCAATTTTAGAGAATAGTTAATTTTAAGTATTTCACATATAATCAAGAATTTAATTGTGTAAATATCAATCCATTTTATCGTTTAGTTAACAATTTACATGTTTACCATTACTTGATATAGATTTAAAAATAAAGAGTTTATTAAATAATATATCTTGTGTATTAAGTTAGATTATTATTTAATTATTTACTACTAATATATTATTACAATTATGGGTTTTTTTTTCAGAATTATTTACTGACGATGTCTTAGCGGCAAATGCTTTTGTTTTCTTTATTGCCGGTTTTGAAACTACAGCTTCAACAATAAGTTATTGCTTATATGAATTAGCTTTGAATCCAGAAATTCAAACAAAATTAAGAGAAAAAATCAAGCAGACTCTTGATGAAAACAACGGAAAACTTTCCTACGACACTTTAAAAGACATGAAATATATGGATATGGTAATTAATGGTTAGAGTATTTTCTGTTTTATGTATCATAATCTTTACAGCAAATATAAAATAAATTAAATTATTGATTTTTGCAGAGACATTGAGACTTCATCCACCAGCTCCGGTTTTAAAACGGGTGTGCACAATGAAATACACAATACCCGATAGTAATATAACTTTAAGTGTTGGTCAAAAGGTCTTAATACCGACGTATTCTTTACATGTGGATCCTAAGTATTATCCAAATCCACACATTTTTGATCCCGATCGATTTTCTGAAGAAAATAAATCTTTAAGACCAAACGGTGTATTCCTACCATTTGGCGATGGACCGAGAGTTTGTATCGGTAAATAAACAATATTTGAAATTTATAATACGTATATAAATAGTTATATATTTGAATGCTGTTAAATATTATTATTGAAATTTATTCTTCCATGTCACTATAGGTTTGCGATTTGCTATGATGGAAGTAAAGACAGGACTAACAGAAATAATATCTAAATTCGAAGTATCTCCGTGTAAGGATACACAAATTCCGATCAAGATTAGGCCAAGAAGTACATTACTCACACCAAACGACCCAATTCGTATATCATTTAAAAAACTTGAATAAGAATATTAGTCAAGAATAGAGTCTTAGGGGAAAATTCATTACGAACATAATAATAATAATAATATGTATTATTTATTTAATATGTAATATTTAATAACAGTATTGGTCCCTGAACCGATCGGACGTTTGTTACTGCTTGTCTACTTCTACATGGTGTTTTTGCTATCGGTGTGTTAAAGTTTTAAATATTATTTAAGTGTTAATCTTTCTATCTATTTAAAATGTCTAAATAAATCGATACTCCAATTAAAAAGACAAAGATGACAAGTTCTCTCAGTACAAAACCAGAATACTCAATTAATGATGTTATGCTACTGCTCAAATCTATTGAAGAGAAACATGCTTATTTAATGGTATGAAAATTATAAATAATAAATAATCATTTTATGAAAAAAATTTCTCTAGCTTAAAAAGTTCATTAAATTGTTTAATTGTCTCATTTGATAATTTGAAAACGGAAAACGACTTATAAAAAAGCGATTTAAATAACTTACGTGATCAAGTTAAATCGTTTAAGTCGGTCGAATCGAAAAATAACGAGATTATAAATGAAGTAAATAACAGATTGTCTAGATCAGGTAATGTCCTATTTTTTAATATTCCATAGAACTCTGGTAAAAGTGATGATTTAGTTATTAAAGATATAATATCTACCATGAATATTGATGTATCGATTATTAATTTACAACGACTTGGCAATTCATCATCTAATAGTCGATCGTTACGTATCACACTTAATGATGCTTCTAATGTTATTCCTTTGTTAAAATTGAAGTCAAAATTAAGAACTGTTGATAAATATAAGCATGTATGGATCAATGCGGACTTGACTCCATCACAACGGGACCATATAAAAATCTTACGTTAAGAAATTTAACAAAAAAGAGATTCTGGAGAGGATAATTGGTTCATTAAAATTCAAGGTGCTCCATCAATCCGTCAAAGTAATTCAGCCCGGGCAAAATAATGTAAATAATTATCGTTAAATTAATAAAAATAGAAATAATTTCGACAATTCTTGTAATACGTTTTATTAATGGCTTTTATCAAAACGTGAGAGGATTACGTACAAAATTACATGTATTAAGGTATAATATTCCGTTATTTAGTGTAGACTATTTTATATTAACTGAAACTTGGCTGTCTGGTGAAATTTTTGATAATGAACTTGGATTCGATAACTTCAATATATTTCGATGTGACCGGAGCGATAAGACCAGTATTTGCTCTAGAGGTGGTGGTGTGATGATTTGCGTACACAAAATATATGATACAATAATTAATGTCCCTATAAATAGTATTGAACAACTTTTCGTATTGATTAAATATGGGAATAATAGACATAAATTTATCTTAGGCACTTGTTACATTCCACCAGCCAGTAAATTACATATATATATATATACATCTCTAACTGAAACTGTTGAATTTATCTATAATCTGTACACGTTTGATATTAATTTTACGCTTATTGGTGATTTTAACTTATCTAGTACTCGTTTTATAAATAATGAAATCGGTGTTGATTACAATAGTGAAAATTCTCACATTACGGCTAATGCAATTTATGAAAGTTTTGCTTCGCTTAATTTGCTTCAAATGAATAATATTTTAAACGAATACGGTTCTCAGCTAGACTTAGTTTTTACTAGTAATAATTCAACAAATATCTTACCTTCAGATAATAGTTTAGTAACCATATATCGTTATCACCCACCATTACTTATAAAAAATAATGCCATGAAAATAGTAATATTAAATGATTGCTCAAATACGTGGTTTTATAACTATAAACATACATTTTTCAATTATGAACAAATGTTGATTGGTCTAATATGTATTTAACAAATGACATAAATATAGCCCTTAATATTTTTTATAAAGAAGTATCAAGCATAATAGATGTCTTAGCCAAAAAAATATATATAAAAAAATGTAAGTCGAGTGAAGTATTTTCGAGTGAATTACGTTCATTAATTATTGAGAAAAAAAAAGTACATAAAGCCTTTAAATTAACATATGATCAACAGTTGTACACCGAATTTTCGGTACTAAGAAATAAATGTAAATTAATATCTAAATCTTGCTATACAGATTATTTATAGTATATTCAACAATCTTTAATTCATAACCCAAAATATTTTTGGAAATTTGTGAAGGATAGAAAACAAAGAAATGATTTTCCTAATACTATGCACTTAAATAATTATAAAGCTAACAATTCTAGTGTTCTAGTGCCATTGCTAAATTATTTAAAACTTATTTTAGTTCCGTTTATACTTCTAACCAGGCTTCTCCAATAGATTATTTACATAACACGTACCTTAATAAAGATACAATAGATTTTTCCTCATGTTCATTTTCTGTCACTGAAATTTTTGATGCTCTAAATAAGCTATCTTTCAACACAAAAGTAGGTCCTGTTCAAATTCCAGAAATAATTTTCCTTAAATGTTGTTATACTCTTACCCGCCCAATTCATTTCTAATTCAATTTATCTTTATCTATAGGTGTCTTTCTCGATCTTTGGAAAACCAGTTTTATTTATCTAATATTCAAATCCGCTAACCACGCTCTTATAAGTAATCATCGTCCCATATCTCGCTTAAGTGTTTTACCTAAATCGCTCGAAAAACTTCTTGAACCTAAATTATCTAATGCTTTCAAATATGTTCTAGTAAATAATCAACATGGATTTCATAAATCAAAATGTAATTGAATGGTGTATTACTCTGATATAGTACACTCAATAAGTAAAGGAATTCAAGTTGATGCAGTTTACACTGATATTAAAAAGTATTTCGAAACTGTAAACATAAATATCTTAATTAATAAACTTGAAATTATCGGTGTTCATGGACCAATCCTTTTATGGCTTAAATCAAATTTATCTAATCGAACCTAACAAGTTAAAATAAGAAAATCAATTTCATCAATTATAAATGTAACTTCCGGTGTACCACAAGGTGGCCATTTATCCCCTTTATTGTTTATATTATTCATGAATGATATAAGTCATATATTTCGTTTATGTAAATTTTCATTATTTGTTGATGATTTAAAATTGTATATGCCAATATCATCTACAGATGATTGCATTAAATTACAATATGATCTTGATGAACTTAATATATGGTGTAAAAATAATGGTCTTAATTTAAATACGGATAAATGTTTGTAAATAACGTTCACAAAAAATAAACAAAACTTTAACGCACAGTATGTAATAAATAATAAAAAACTTAATAATGTGTACAAAGTTAAAGATTTAGGCATTATTTTATCAAGTGATCTTTCTTTTACCGAACATATAAATGCTATATCTAATAATGCTTTACGTATTTTTGGGTTTTTAAGCCGAAACTGCTGGGAGTTTAATGAACCAATGTGCTTACGCACTTTATACTTTTCCCTTATTCGATCAATTTTAGAATATGGATCAATAATTTGGAGTCCATACCAGGATTACCTGGTACAAAAATTGGAACGAATTCAGAACCGATTTCATCGTATGCTCGTTTACAAAAAAAACAATGCCGAAAAAACATTAAAATTGCTATCAACAGAATTTAATATTGAAACACTGGAATTTAGAAGGTAATATAATGACTTGATTTGGCTTTATAACTTAATTGATTCTAAAATCGACTGTCCAGAGATACTTTCTCAAATTTCTTTAAATGTTCCAAAACTTTCATTTAGGTCCACTTACATATTCCATGTTCCTACATATAAACGCAACTACTGTCTTTTAACACCGGTAAACCGAATTGTAATATTAGTTAACAAACTTGGAAACTTCGATTTCTTTTTTCAAACTCTTAATGCAATGAAAATATGTTTAAAAATTATTATAATGAAATGCATTAAATTTTGTATAAATCCATTTTATCTTTTATCTTTTAAATATCTTGTATAATATGTTATATGTTTATTC
The DNA here is from genome assembly GCA_034509805.1 of Sipha maydis. Taxonomy (NCBI): domain Eukaryota; kingdom Metazoa; phylum Arthropoda; class Insecta; order Hemiptera; family Aphididae; genus Sipha; species Sipha maydis. The sequence continues at coordinate 610,315 of JASXSY010000719.1, read as the reverse complement.
CTTATATTTATATTTTTAACTGTTTGTACTGTATTTACTTTTATTGTAATTATTTATTAGAATATTCAATCTGTACTCTATGCCCAACGGGCGTTTATTTTTCAAATAAAAAAAAATAAAAAAATATAATAATATTTAAATCGTGTTACTAATTAAAATAAACTATCTATAACCTACTGTTAAACTTAAGTTGTTTAATAAAAATATTGCTGAATAAAAAATTTTATGTCACATCAATATGTTATTAATATAAATAAAATAGACTTAGTAGAATTCACATGGTTGTGCATTAGCATAAAGGGTTAACATAGTAGTTAAGACTTTAAGCCATTAAAATCCAGTTTTCAGATATTATTAATGCCTCAGTGTTATTAACAAAGTACTTTTTATTTTTTTGCGATCTATTTAACAAACCTACTCTTATACACAACCCACACCCACTCATACTAACCATTGATTTTTTGATGGCATATGAATACAGAATTAATAATAATAAGAGATCTAAGTTATATAACAATCACGTTTCCTATTATACCAGTTTTTTCTCGACGTTAAGAAAAAATAAAAAAAGAGCTTCATCTCACTACGTTTGAAAACATAGAAAAAATGTTTGAAAAAAAGATGTGAATCTTTAAGGTTGCGAGAATAAAATCTAAAAATAAAGAAAACACAGCCTTTAGAAGAGTATAGGTGGTTCATCAAAACAATTTGTTAATTCTTTAAACAATTTAGTAATTATAACACCTGAAGTAATTCCATCAATTTATACAGTTATAAAAAAGTCCTTAGTACAAATAAATTAGTTTTTTGACAACTAGAATATGTACAGTACTTGAAAGTAGTGTTGTGCAAATCGTAATTTGATTACAATTAAAGTTAGTAGTTTTACTTATATTATATTTATTTTACTTATAAGATGAATTAATATAATCAATAATCACAATAACAAATTATTTTCAATCATAAAAGTAATAATATAATCATAGTGTGTATTATGATTAGAAAATATGTTAATTTGAAATCATGACTAATTTTAATAATTAATGATTAATTATATTTCTATAACGGTAATGAGCTAAATAATAGATATATTTTGAGATAAATTTTTTAGTAATATACAGTTTATTGATCATTGTAGTGAATGTACTATACTTATTGATTATAAGTATAATATTGTAAAAAAACAAAACAAATAAGGAATTAAACATTAATATACGTTATTATTATATATTATATTATCAAAATCGATTAAGTAATTTAATCGTTAACTAATCGTTTACGCCCAATACTGCTTGTAAGTGTTTTTATTTTTGATTGTCATTTTATAAAAAAATTATATATATATATTTAAACTTGTACTGCTTCAAAATCGTTTGACTGATGTTGCACTTTACCATTCATAAAGATTATTTATCCACGTTCTTTATTATTTTTTTTCTTATATTTTATTCTAGATTATAAGTCGAAGTAACTTATATTTATCACTTTAACATTCATTATCCATCATAAAGTAAGCACAATGCGATGTATTTTACGACGTTTTATTATAGTTAAAACAATATTCACCTAGAACTTATATTTTTATATTAATTTAAAACTAATTTGATTTGATTAGATTTTTCTATCAAATTAACACAACAGTTTAATATTACGGACTCCAGTGTAATCAAACACATACGATAAAACAGTTTTAAATGCTAATGCTAATGCAGCATAATAAAAATATCAAACTTATTTTATAAAAGAATAATACTCGATAAGTGTTTACAAAATAATAAATCGTATTTACCGACGTAATATGTCGTGATCAACGTCGTCATGAGTCGTGAATCTATATGAATTCAATTATACCTGATGTACGAGTGTATTATGAATATGAAATGTTTGTTTTATTGATTTGAGTTGTTAGTAAATAAAAATTATTGTAGTCGGAAATAATGTCATATTTTGTGATATCTATTACATTTTTTGGAATAACCAAATTTGTGTTATTTTAAACCGAGTCCATATACAAGTAGATACTTATGACAAATGCGAAAATATTGGTATACCTACTGAAATTAAAGGGTTATTCAGAATATTATGTGTTATATTTGATAAAATCGTTTTTATGAATTTTATGGAATAGCAAAATAGTTCAGGTTATATAAGAAATATCTTTGTTAAATATAAAATAAACGAATAACAACGGAAATATGCCTAAGAAAGCAAATACTACTTCACTTTATTTTTTTAAATTTTTGAAGAAAAACATTATTCAGCAACTTAAACGGATGCAATATTTTTACTTCCAAACAAAATCAGTGCAATGAATCGTCACATCTTATATTTTATACTATAGTCAAATAAAATCAATATTTACATTTGCTGTATCTAGTTAAATTATGTAATAATATTGCCATTTGAAATAAGATATCTAGAACCTGATAAGAGAGTTTGTTGACAGTTGAACTCCATAAGTGAAATAAAGGAGCTGAATAATTATTATCGAGCGTTCTAGGTCATATTATTAATTTTCTTTTTGTTCGTTTTTGAGGAAATTTAGTATAGACTATAGGCTCAATAAGAGTCAACGAGGTATGTGATTTTTCCGTTGCTCAAACTATCATAGAAGATTGATTTGTATTACTCTTTAATCTCTTAAATAATATGGCAAATATCTTATTAATTATAAATGAAAAGGGATGATCTAATTTTAACCAAGTCATAAAGCACTCACTGAGAAGCGTGTAGATTCTGCGAAAAATATACGTTATATATATAATATAAATAATAAACAAGTTTATTTATTTAAATGTATCACAATAAATCTCAGATGTATCTTATTACCATATTAAGTTAAAACTATTGTTATATAATGATCAGTCTTCCGATATAGTCAAATGGTTAACAATGTTCTTCGGGTTACCATTTTTACCGTTGAATGAAGTCGAAGATGCTTTTTTCGATATTCAAAATTTAACGCCCGATTTTAATTTATCATGCTTATCAGAATTTTCGGATTATATATTGTATAATTATATTATTATTGGGTTTAAATTTCCACCATCAATTTGGTTTGGACCTCCTTCTGAAGCACCACGAACAACAAATTGTGCCGAGTCTTCCGAGTTTTTTTATAAAGTCAATAAAGACACAGTGAAACCTAAACGAAATGAGAAAATGGAACGTATAGAATTTGCATGTACAACTTGGACCGAATATGAAATAAAAAATATAACTAGAGAACAATATTTGAAAAAAATTGCTTATAAATTTAGAGGGATTGACTTATCATAAAAAAATTTTTTATATACTTTTAGATTCTGAACGGAGTGATGGAATCTATTGATTTTACAATGTGTTTTTTTTTTTTTTTTGTGTCTGTTGACACGATTTGGGGCAGTAAAAATGCTTCGATTGCCTTATGTAGCAACTTTTCTGAAAGAAAAGTGAATCTATTTGGTACATTGAGGGGTCAAAAGTAAAAAATTTCCAATATCTTTTAAATGCGACGGGAAAAACCATAAAAAAATTTGGGAAAAACGGGAGTTTTTACGCAAAACCAGTTTTCAACATAATCAATTTTTTTATTTTGCTATAACTCAAAAACTAATCGATGTAAATACTTGAAATTTTCACAAAATGTTTAGATTAGCGTTCTCTATACACCATTAAATTTTCAAAGTATTTTGACTTTTATTAAGCTATTTATAGACAATTGAAATTTTCAATTTTTTTAAGTATTTTTTTTTTTAAATAACGATAAAATTTTTTTGGCTGCCCAGAAAATCTTGAAAATTTATTACAAGGTTTCTTATAAGTTGTTCCTTAACTGATAAAAAAAAAATCTAAAATCGTAAGTCACAACTTTTTTTTATAAGTGCTCAAAGTTCCAATTTATACGAAATATGTAAAGATCACGATAATTTGCAAGTTATTTTGTAGATAAAAATTCATAAAATTTTTTCTGTTCATACTTAAGGTTCAAAATTTTATATATAAGCTACTCTTCAAAAATCTTTAAAAAAATTTCTACCGGAATTAGAGGAAAACATTTTGTGATTGTTTGAAATTTAAATATTTACGAAATTGCATAAAATAGCGATTTATTCTCAAACGATTTTAAATATTTGTTATAATTCAAAAAGTATAGGTCGCAGATTTTTGAAATTTCTACCAGCTGTCAAGATTGGTATTTCCTTTATGTCATATTTTTTTCAAAATATTATATTGATTTTTAAGCCACTTATAGGCATTTAAAATATTCGATTTTTTTACATTTTTTTTTTATAATCGGTGATAAATTTGGCTCGTACAAAATACTTGAAAATTTAATCGAAGATTCCACAGAAGTAGTTCTTAATGTCATTCAAAAATTATTAAAATCCATAGGCACAATTTTTTTTTATAAGCGTTTGAACATCGAATATTGACATAAAATTACATGTAAAATATAATATAATGTAGAATGTTCTAGACTGACAAACTATATCGCTGTATGCAACTGCCAACCCATCCTAATTGAAAAATATATTTATCGTTTCAAAATAAAATATACTTTTTACAATGTTTATAAATAACAATGTATTATATCCTAGACAAACATATTTACTCCGTTCAGAATCGTTATTCGTATACAATGATATCTATCATTGCATTCAAATTTAACAAATCCATTATAATAATGACCTATCCTATAAGCGAGGTGCACTCCACCCCTAACTGTACAGCAGAGCGAGGCCCATCCGGTTCTTTTTTTTGTATTTTTTTTGTATTTTATTATTTTTTTTTTTTGTGTCTGACAACACCTTCACCTTTTTTGGCAGTAAAAATGCTTCGATTTGCTTAATTAGCAACTTTTCTGAAAGGAAATTGAATGTAGATGGTACTTTGGCAAGTCAAAAATTCAACTTTTTCAATACTTTTTAAAAAAATCGAAAATAACGATAAAAAAATTTTACGCGGGAAATTTTACGCAAAATCACGTTTTTACAAATTACATTTTTTTTAACTCAAAAACCAAAAACTGCAACAACTTGAAATATTCACCAAATCTTTATATTGACATTATCTGTACATGGTTAAGTTTTCAAAGTATTTTGACATATTTTGACTTATTTATAGACAATTTAAATTTTAAAATTTTTTTAAAATTTTTGTTTTTAAACATCAATAAAATTTAATTGGCAGACCGAAAACTCTTGAAAATTTTAATACAAGGTTTATAATAAGTTAAAATTATCGTAACTAAAAAATATCGATGATGGGTTTACTCGAATTTTTTTTATAAGCCCTTAAAGCTCAAATTTGTATAAAATGTGTAAAAATCACAATAATTTGCAAGTTATTTTGTAGATAAAAATTCATAAAAATTTTTCTGTTCATACTTAAGGTTCAAAATTATAACACTAGGTTATCTATAAGCTACTCTTCAAAAATCTTTAAAACAATTTCTACCGGACTTAGAGGAAAACATTTTATGACTGTTTGAAATTCAAATATTTACGAAATTGCATAAAATAGCGATTTATTCTCAAACGATTTTTAATATTTGTTATAATTTTGATAATTGTCCGAGTTAAATTTTCGAATTGTATTTTTAAGAACCAAGGCAAGGTAATTGTAAGTTTTTTTATTACTAGGTAGATGCGATCACTGCCATCTAGAGCGGGCGTGACGTTTGGCGATAATTAGTTGGGAAATATGTTGGGAAAGATGTGGAGTAGATTTTTGTGTAGTTGAATTAACAATAGAAGAGTCAAGAGCAGCTTTTTGAATATTAGATGTAAAAGAGAGGATAGCCGAGTCTATGTCCAGGGTATTATTATTATTATTATATTTGGCTATAGCGCTTTTCGGCCCGCTGGCGAATCCACCGCCGCTCGACGAAAACACCCATGATTGTACAATCGGCGTGCACCATTACCTAGTACCCATGGTCCAGAGTTTGACCGGCCAACACAAACATAAATAATCAAATATGTAAAATACTGGCCAATCTTAAAATTACTTATGATAACTACTTCGCCGCGACCGTTTCGACCGGTCGCGGCGAATTGTCTGGCGGCGAAACGGTCGCGGTGAAATGTCCGGTCAGCTTACCTCTATGGCCATTCTGTATTATCATAAAAGTCAAAACGCATACAATAGTCTAGCCTACCAGGCCCGGCCAACAAATACGAACCTTTGATCAGTATATTATCGTGTATTCGTATGTTATAAATATCTGTATGACGTTATCGACCACACCGAACTTTTTTATATTTTTATTCTACCAGTTACCGAAAAATCATAAAATATAGATAATTAGCAAAATTGTGATTTATACCTAAAGTTTTTACCTACACCATTGTCGTTACATAAAAAACAGTTCGCTTAAAAAAATAATTTAACGTAGTTAAGTCCTATGAATATTGTACCGGGGGGGGGGGAAGGGGTAAAAATATCCTAGGAAAATCATACCCCCTGAAGTGGGTATAATTAACCTAGGATAATCTCACCGGGGGTAAAGATAACCTATGATAATTGTACCGGGGGTAAAATATGCCTAGGAAAATCTTAACCCCCCTCCCCCGGTAATATTTTCCAGGGGTATCATTTGCCTGGAACACCGGTACGCGCCCGGCATGACGGATTTGTTTACTCAGCCATGTTGTCTGTATCCGGGAAAAAGAACGAATGACGAAAGTTGACGTCGGCCGAATCGCGGATGGTACCCTACTTCGACAGAATTACATAATTGTTTTTGTTTATCATAAGTAATTTTTAGATTGGCCAGTATTTTACATATTTAATTATTTATGTTTGTGTTGGCCGGTCAAACTCTGGACCATGGGTACTAGGTAATGGTGCACGCCGATTGTACAATCATGGATGTTTTCGTCGAGCGGCGGTGGATTCACCAGCGGGCCGAAAAGCGCTATCGTCAAATATAATAATAATAATAATACCCTGAACATAGACTCGGCTATCCTCTCTTTTACATCTAATATTCAAAAAGCTGCTCTTGACTCTTCTATTGTTAATTCAACTACACAAAAATCTACTCCACATCTTTCCCAACATATTTCCCAACTAATTATCGCCAAACGTCATGCCACGTCACGCATCTACGATTTTAACTCTAAACAATCATCATGGTGTTATAGAATAACTAATACTAGGGTTCGTGCACTGAACAACCTTATAAGCTCTAAAAATTCCTACCAACCTATCCCTAACCTAACCAACATACTGGCCCTCGCATCAAAACAAACAATCTGACATTCTCGACTTCTTTATTTCTACTCTGCCAAATCACATATCCGCTACCATTAAATCTCAGCTGACCTTTCCTCAGATCACTCACCTGTCATTTTAATACTTAATGACTCCTTAGTCAAAACTAAATCTTATCCTACTCTTACTCCAGGGAATATCATATGGTCTAACTTTCAGGCCCTTTTAGAAAATAAAATTACGCTTAACATACATCTGAAAATAACGCTGGACATAGACTTGGCTATCCTCTCTTTTACATCTAATATTCAAAAAGCTGCTCTTGACTCTTCTATTGTTAATTCAACTACACAAAAATCTACTTCCCATCTTCCCCAACATATCTCTCAACTAATTATCGCCAAACGTCGCGCCCGCTCTAGATGGTAGAGATCGCATCTACCTAATGATAAAAAAACTTACAATTAACTTGCCTTAGAAAAAGCTAATTTATTTGCCTGTGACCTAGAATCTAGATTTACTCCCCACTCAAACATACTCCTTCCTTCCCTAGCAAGAATCCTTGAAAAAATCCTCCTTAAAAGAATCAATCAAATTTTAACGGAGAAAAAAACAATTCCCAATACCCAATTCGGTTTTAGAACCAACCACTCCGCCCTACACCAAGTACACCAAATCGTTGATAATATCGCATCTACCCTAGAAAACAAACCCTACTGCAATGCCTTATTCCTAGATGTGGCTGAAGCTCTCGATCGAGTCTGGCATAAGGGTCTGCTATACAAAATTCGTTTTCTTCCCGCACCTCTTTTTCTTACCATAGAATCCTTTCTCTCAAGTAGATCATTCCAAATTTGCTTCGAAGACGAACTTTCGACAACTCACCCTATAAATGCTGGGGTTCCCCATGGCAGCATTCTCGCCTCTACTCTATATAATCTTTTTACCTCCAACATACCAAACTCAAATAATACTACTCTAGCTACCTTTGCCGACGATACCGTAATTCTGTCTTCCAACAAATATCTATAAGCTGCCACATATCACCTCCAAGAACATTTTGTAATTCTACAACACTGGTTCCAGAAATGGAGAATAAAAACAACGAAAATAAATCATCGTTCATTATATTTACTCTTGGTCTGAAAAACAGTCAACCAATAATACTAAATAACAGTATAATTCAAACTCAAAACTCCATAAAATATCTTGGTTTTCACCTTGACAAAAGATTGACTTGGGCTACCCATATAAAAAACAAAAGATCTTCCCTCAATTTAAAACTCCACAATTTTAGACAGCTCCTGCGATCTTTTTTTTTTTGTGTTAAATCACGGCGCGGAAGAGGGGGGTACTACATCTATGGTTGGGTCGTCCTTCCCCCTCATCCTCCGTATCGTTTATTGTTTATTGAAGATAAACATTACATTTTTCAAGGTATTATATAAAAGCTGGGCACATACAAAAAAAAAAGAAAAAGGGCCTTATCCCTATCCCTCTAAATTTTTGCCTTCGGCGTACATAACATTAACTCAGTAGTTTTGATTTCTTCTTTGCCTGATCCGTTCCTCTTCTTCTCTGCTCGAAAGGAGTTTGTTGATAAAATTGCTAATCAGCTTCCATTTGTCAAGGCCACTCATCATCAACTCCACGATCATTTCCGGTCACAGCTCCTGACCCAATGTTTCCTCCAGTATCCTTCGGTCTGTCCTCCATCGGTCACAGCCGAATATTGCATGTTCGACGTCGTCTGTTGCTACGAGGCAGTGAATGCAACTCGGGTCTTCCAATTTCCCAAAACGGTTCAGATAATATCTAAAACATCCGTGGCCAGTTAGCATCTGTGTGAGATGGAAGTCAACTGTTCCACTCTTGCGGTTAAACCAGCTCTTAACATCCCTGATTAGTCTCCAGGTCCATCTTCCCGTAGTTTCATTGTTCCATTCTGTCTGACATTTCTTAAAAACTTTTTCGCGTATTTCCTTCTCTATCGTCGCTTTATTAGGATCTCTCCTAATTTCATATCTCCTCGTCCTTTCCCACGCAAGGAGGTGTGCGGGGATAACTCCGGTCACTACCATAATTGCCGCTGTCGATACTGTTCTGTATGCCATCTCTATCCGTAGCGCGATGGTTCTTTGAGGTCTAAGTATAGTTTGAATGTTTCTCTTAAACACAAGAGCCGACGACCAAACTGGTGCCGCGTATAGTAACTTGCTTAGTACCACTGTAGCTAGTAGGCGTCTTTTTTTTAGCCTGAGTCCCCTATATTCGGCATTATTCTATATAATGCCTGCGATATGCTTTGCGGCCCTTGAAGCCGCCGATACGAGGTGTGCACGGAACCCGAGAATTCTGTGAAGTTTCACTCCTAAATATCTAATTTGATCCTTTATCTGGATACTCGTGCCACGTATTTTGAACTCTGGCCTCTCATAGCGTCTCTTATTTGTAAGAATAATGGCCTCTGTCTTTTCTACAGACAATGAAAGTTCTGCCATGTCCATCCATTCTGCGACTGCTGTGAGCGCATTGTTTGTAACCTCTTGTAGGATTTCAGTCATGTGACCTGTAGTTATCACCGCCACATCGTCGGCGAACGCAACCAATGTGGAAGATGATATACCATGATGATTGCCACCTGTTTGTATCTGAAGCAGATCATCATACATTAGGTTCCATAGGACCGGCCCTAGCACCGATCCCTGCGGTACGCCACATGTTATGTCCTTTTTTCCGCCGTTATCGTACTGGAGCTCTCTCTCACTTAAGTAGCTCCTTATAATTCCTACGAGGTACGCAGGTATTTCTTTAGTATGTAAGGACTCTTCTATTTTGTGCCATTTAGCCGTGTTAAAGGCATTAGCTACGTCTAGGGCTACCACGGCACAGAGCTTTTTTCTATACCGTGGTCCTGTTGTGGCTTTTTCTACGATACTCATTACTTCTTGCACTGCGTCTATGGTAGAACGCCCTTTTCTGAATCCAAACTGTCTGGTGTTTAGGTCCTGAGATGACTCTAAGTAGTTTTCTATACGTGTTTTGATAATGCGTTCAAAAAATTTGCCAATCGTATTCAGCAGGCAAATAGGTCTGTACGACTTAGGATTATCCA